>CANUEP010103533.1:0-112172 GCA_947857235.1 Jatropha podagrica
ATTTTTTTTTTTTTTTTTTTCAATAAATTTTCTTAAAACATTGTTTTTTTTGTTTTTTTTTTTTTTCTCTTTTTTTTTTTTTTTTTTTTTTTTTTTTTTTTTTCATTCCAGTCTTGGATTTCGCTCAAGTACCAGGGCACCAAAAGTGATTTCTCTTCTAGGTATTTGCAGAAAATGATGGCAGATGAAGGTTCTCCCATGGAGTTTACAATGAGCCCGTATGATTTTCTTTATCGTTTTTTTACCTAAGCACTAGTTATTCAGCAAAAACATTTTTGCAAGAGTTTTAAGCTTATGCTTACATTTCTGAAGCATTGAGTATACTGATTTTTGCATTATGGTTCTTGAAGGTACGACTATATGAGTTCATTGTGTCCTGTGGCATCCAACAACGCTAAATCTAAAGGTCCTTCAAGAAGGTTATGCCACTATTGCAATTACTAGCTATTTTTTTATTTCATTTTACGGGTGTTTTGAATTGCAATTATGTTTTTTGCATATCGTTCATGCTTAAAAAAATGCATAGATGCAAACTACAGCATGAATGTGCATCTTTGAAGTCTTGCAGATCCACCTCCATTGACAATGTTTTCTTTTGTTTGGTGCGTGTTGGGGTTAATAATAATACGAATACTACCTCTGATGCCAAGAATTATAATTCTGCATTCATTCCTAGTTCCTACTAAGTTCCTACTTCCTACTAAATAATAAACATTAAATTAATTGTTCTCAAAATTAATAATAATCGTTCTCTACTGCTTGAGTAACCACAGAATATGATTATCAGTTCCTTCTAATACCAGATTACAAATAATTATTATTGTAAACGATATTTTCTATTTTTTATTGCAATTTTGCAAATCAGAAAAAAATTTTGGCAGCATAGCCCTGTATTTTTTTAAGATGTTGAGTTTAACTAAACGAGAATTAAGTAAAAGAGAAATCAGAAAAAATTTGGCAGCATAACCCAGCTGTGCCGTAAGTGAAGGCACCCCATTAATAACTATGTTTTCACATACCTGTTAGTCATATAGGATTTTAAAGATGTGATTTGGTGTTTTCAGGTTTTTGCTGTCTCTGCCACTGGAAGAACGTATGAAGAAATTGCTTTTAGAGGTTTGTGCTTGCTTGAGACAATGGATCTGCATCCTTTGTTGATTCTGTAATGATGGTTGTCGAGTTGCATGAATTTCACTTGTCTGAATATTGTGTGTTTGTGTTTGCGTGTCTTTGTGATGCAGTAGGTTTGACCATAACTAGTTGGACATGTTAGCTGACTTAGGATATATTAATATGTTTGTGTTATGACCTCGCTTAATGGATTTTATCATTGGGGGATGTACTATGTGATCTTCCTCAAGCAAGGGATTTGAGTGCTTGTTCTTATTACGTGATATGCCTTTTTTTTTTTTTTGTATGGGAGAGATTCAGCTCATCAAAAGGAAGCTGTCACCTTTGGACCTCATTAAAGAGAGCTCCAATCTCATTTTTCTGAAAAAGATTTTTGCTTAATTTATTAATAGCAATCATACCTCTTTAAATAGAGGTTACAATGATAAATTATGAAATTATATAAAAATAAGAAGTTTAGTCTACTTAGGAAACTAACTAAAAGGGATCCTATACTAATTAGAAATGTGCTTTGTTGAGTCCTATTTAAACTATAATCTAACTAATTCTCATGATCCTTTACTAATTAGGAATCCATGTTTTATTGAATTCTATTTAAGCTAATAATCTAATTATTTAATTTTCATAATTTCCATATTTGCCATGATGTTCATAACAGTTTGTCTTTCAAAGAGCTGTGCATTTCATTTGGAGAACAGTAAGTATTCTTAAGAAAGAAAGAAAGAAAGAAATGAATGTAACACTGTCGAGGACAAGAGACCTTCCTATAGCTCAAAAAATGACCAACAGGAAACATAAAACATAAGATAAAAAGTAATGCCTCCAATAGAGTTGGATAGCATTCAAAGAGACCCCTCTAAAAAGCTTTGGAAGCATAAGCCTATATAGTGCCCAAAAAAGCAACCTTGTCCTACAACAATGGAGTTGCTTTGTTATTTGAAGATATATGCATTACTCTCCACCCAACTACTCCATATAATTGCGAAAAGAAAAGCCCAATTCCAAAGCATATCAGCAGATTTCCTGCTTCCAAGCACTTTGGATTTTCGACTGAGAACTCTCTCTAATCCAAAAATACTAAAGTGAGGTGATTCCAGATATATGTGCAAGCCACTTCACAGTGCAAAATAGTGAAAATGAGCCTTGCCATGCTCATAATTCATGCAAACCAATCAAGAGAGAAAATATTTAATACAACAATTTTTTTTGAGGCAAAAACATAACCATTAGGTTAGTATATTGTTAAGAATTTGTGTGTTTATGATTCACATTTCTGTTTGTCTAAAGGTTTCCCTCTAGGTCTACGACCAAGAGAATATTTATGCATTTCAAAGATCCACTAGAATTCATTCTATTACATGTCTGAGGACCCTGACTGAGAGATGCTTCTGCGTCATGTTGGCATTCCTTTAAAGTTGTATAATTATTTGAGTTTTTTTCATTTTTCTACCAATTCTGTTTTGTCCTCTTTGATAACACCTTTGTTCATTTTTAATAGGGGCCTCCAGTTCAAAGGTTTAGCGTTCTTAAGCACTTTGCTCCAGGGGACACTGTTGAAGATGTCTTAACGGTTGTTCAGAAGCATGGACAATTAGTGCAGGGACTTTGGGCTCCAAGGACTGCTTTGCTGTTTCCAGATTCAAAGGAAGTTTACAAACCTCCTGCTAGAGATTATATTCTTCTTTTATTTAGCAAGAGTTTGGTGATCAGCACTTCACAAATTACCAGCTTGCCCGCCAGGCTAAAAGAACCTGTCAGAGGCTTTCTCAATTTGTTTGCTGTTGAAAGGCCTTCCTTCAGGGATTGGAAGTTTAAAGAGTCACCAGATGCAGCATTTATAAAACTCCACCCTGAAGTTGTTCAAAAACAAGTAGTAATTTGGGAAGGGGTGGAGAAAAAATTGTCCGGCTTTCTTTCTTCTTCAAGTAAAGGTGGAAAACAAAAACAAAATGATATACGACAGTCCACCTCGGCTCATAATCCTACAAAAGAATTTGATCCTCGCAAAATTGCACCCAAAAGTGCAAGTGTAAATAGACTGCCCATTAGAACAACTATAACAGCTGAAACTCGAGAAGCGTTACTAAAGGTCCTGCCAAAAGTTCTTCAAACTCACAAGGTTTGCAGGTATACTTTTCATTTTTTACATTTTGCAATTACTGATGCCATTTTCACACAGAGATCCTTATCCTCTCTCTCTCTCCAGTCTCCACCATTTCCTCTCTATACTTCGCCACATTAATGAATATATGAAATGATCATTATTGTATTGGGTTTCTGTGGTCGAGAGAGAAAAGAAATGGAGAGAAATTGTAGGATTTTCCCTTTGGTGGTGAGAACCATGGTCCGGAGAGTGAGAGGGTGGGGGGAATTATTATTAAGTGGTGATTTGGATTGATGGAATAAGAAAATCCATAGATTTTCACAAAATCAATGGGACATAAAACCAACGGATTATGGAATTCATGGAATTTCACATTCCCTCACTTGTTTAGATAACGAAGTCCATGAATTTGGAGAGTATTTTTGAAATCAAATTAAGTATTCTATCATTAGTAAGAAACAATGGAATTGAGAAATCTCACCTTTGAGACGATATGTCTCTCTCACTCTCTCTCTCTCCAAAATGGTGGAATTGAGGCATTGATGAAATTTATCAATTCCATGTATTATGATTGATCTTTTCTCAACCAAAACAAAAGAATCTGACAAATTCATGGAATGATTAAATTCCACCAATCCAAATGACCTCTAAAAAAGGCGTTCTTTTTGTTTAAGTATATAATGTTTTTTTTCAACTTCAATTTTGATCTTCTCACTTGGAAACAAGTGCAATTAAGTTTGTAAACTGGGATAAAATTGAAAATTTAGAAGCTACTGAAAAAAAATTGCAAACATTAAGTTGAGCGTTGAAGACATATTAGATCATGAGGCCTTTAAACAAATGTTAACTTGAGCATACTGTTGTCACTTTCTTTGCACTAATTTCGTGCGATGATAACAATTTATTTGCAGCTTTGAACTGATTCGCCAAGGCTTGCGGGACTTGGCTGTTTCTCAGTCTACTCTTCCAAAGGCAGATCCTAGGATTGCAAAACTTGCAGCGGATGGTGCTGATGCACCTCTAGAGGAGCTTCAAGAAATTATAAGCGAAGTTGCAACCAATATTCATGGTTCTTATGTTCTGAAGTCATCTCCAGATCACCCGCAATATGACGTGTTGAGGTTATTGTAGTCTTCCCAAGCCTTTTCTCAACTATAATACATTAATGTTAATATCAATTCTCCTTTTCTTCTGACTCATGGTCCTACATTTCAGGAAAGTTATAATTGATCTCTTATTGGCGAGGGGTCCCAATGCAAAGCTTAAGAAGTCAGAAGTCTATGAAGCAGCGAAGCTTGTTTTGAAGAGGGATATTAACACCACTGAATATATCAAGGTCAGTGACACAGAACTGCATTAGCGGAATTGTTAGTGCCGGTTATTTCTTTTATTCTTCAACTCTTTGATGTGAAGCAATGGTTTATTTTATATTCTTGGTTAGCTTTAAAGTTTCAATCTTTTAAACCTTGTGATTTGGAAAATCATACGTGCAAACCTCATTAAATAATGGTCAGCCCTAAGTCGAGGGATTTTTATTTTCATTTAGGATATGGCTGAAAAGGGCTTAATTTGGTGATAAGTGCTGGACCTTGAAAAAAAAAATTCATCATTCCTTGTTTGCAACTCATTTATGCAAATATGTGTTATCACGAATATGGTAACTTCGTCCATGTGGGTTACCTGCTTCTATTATTTAATCCTATCTGACAACCACAAGAAGAATTACTTCCTCCCGTGATGATTAGCAAAAAATTCGTGAGGCAATTTTCGCTAATATTTTCTCATTCTGGCCTTAAGGATTAAAAAAGTGTTATTTTATGGTTTTATCAGCTGCTTCTGACTTAAGCATCTACAAATGATGGGCTAAATGGTATCTCCTGTATTGGAATCTGATCAGTTCCACCCCCAGGACTATGAATTTTTTATATCAGTGACTTTCTTTCTTTCTTTCTTCTTTTTTTTTTTTTACCTTTTTTCTGGTAGGGAGTAGATGGGATTTAGTTTTGTCTAAGCATTACAAATTTGTGGAAAGCACTATTGATATTTAATAACATACAATGATTTTATTTCATTATTTCTAGTGTGGACTGTAAAAATTTGGCTGATTTTATTTTTTTTTAAAAAAAATTTCCAGGTCATGACTGATTTTTGTGAATCCAAAGCTTCTGCATGGGTCTTGAAGAGTGGTGATGGAAAGCCTTCATGATTTTGTATCATACCTTACATTGAGAGGATGAGGAAATAGTTAAAAGGTACAGATGAAATGGCTACCCGCTTCATTATGTATAAATTTCTCGATTGACAGCATATGAAGGTCTGATATCATAATCTTACGTTGCATTCATATTTTTACCAACGCGACTTAACTCGTGATTTCTTTCTCGAAGTGCTAGCTTATAGCAACATGAGTTCATAACATAAGTGCTTCGTTAATTAGCAGGACGGGCAACTCCATTCCTCGATTGGGAGGTGTATTGTTAAGGACAACAAAGCATTCAAGAACACGTGGAGAATGCTGAACACATAAATTTGGTGTGTTTGTGTTCTAAAACTTGAAGTTGTTAAAAGGAAGCCGCACCTGACATCCTGACACTCATATGGCTATATCAAAGCAGTTCAGACCTCAGATTAATGATGCTTAGACACGAAGACCATAAGTGAGAGTTTCAAACCAATGGATGGTTTACAGTCCATTAAGAGAAATTTTTGTTTCTTTTTTTTTTTTGTCCCCTTCACTTTTGAGGATGTGGTACTGTGAGATTAACATATAGCTTCTCACATTTGACGACTGTGCATAATTGTCTGTCTAACTATTTGAGCCTAAACTTCTCACATAAAGCTATAGCAATGAAACTTATGCCTTAATTTTCAATATGTTTATTAATTAAAATTTTTTACAATAATTACTTATTATGTTTAGATAATTATAAATGAAATGATTATGTAAAGTTATTAATTTGAAAAAAATAAGTTCAATAGTAATAATTTTTATGAGTTTACTATAAATATAAGATAAATATAAATCAGTTAATAAACTGAGCAGCGTGATTCCTAACACTAATAAACTGACTAAGAACCATGATTAATTTCATTGACTGTCAGTAATTTTTTTTTAAAAAAAAAAAAGAAAGTCTTTTAACTTGTAGATCTAATGCTTAGTTAATTTATGATGATGACACTCAATTTAATTACAATTATATTTTTAAAATGGTACTCACATTTTATTTTCTTGTGCAATAGAATTTTTCGTCTTTTAAATTGGACATTGTGCCTAAAATAAGAAATTAATAGACATTATTATTTATAAATAAAGTAATAATTTCTGAATATAATTAACAGGAGCAGCACCTGTTTTTACTACACCCGCGATGCCGACAGTAGAAGTAATAAGATCGGTATGCAAATTGCAATGCCGTTTATGATGATTTTACCATAATACCTTACGATATGTTTATTTTTACCGGATTATGATTTCCAGGCACCACCACTCGCTGCATAAATACGCGAACCCAATTCCATGCCCTAGAATTCTCCAATTTCTTCGATTTGGATTCTCAAGCTCACAGGTTAAATCTTTTAGTGACGGAAAACAGCTGAACCAGAGCCAGAAAAGAAGATACAACGATAATTATAATAATAATAATAATAATCGTAATATTAATTAATCTAATCCAAATATGACTGACTACGAAGGAATAAGTTACGACGGTAATGGTGCGGACTTCGAAAACGATAACTATGGCTCCGCTGGCGGTGGCTCCTCCCCCCAGCCTCGAGCTAGTGACCATAGCCATGGCGGTGCGGACGATCACAGCGATTCCAAATCTCAGGTATTGATAATTTTTACACTTTATTCGGTTATGGCTTTAATGAGGAAAAAACTTCGATTGTTTTATTTTGGGCTAATTGTTTGGAAGAGACAGACTGGAATCATTTTTTAAGTTTCTAGGGGATTCTACGGTTTTCGGCTATGTACAATTTTGTGCGTCCATTTTGTTATTTCTGAGTGAATTTTATTGTTAAATCATGTTAAGCTGTATGCTCGAAGTTATGCGCTAATTTAGGGTTTTGAACATTGGATTGCCTAGAAAGTGTTTGTAATTGACGAAAGAGTCTACTATTTTACTGCCTTTTTTATTCGTGCAATTGATTGTGAAAGATTTGGAAGTGATTTTGTCAACTCAAGTAGGTATTGTTTTTGGGGTCTGATCTAGCTTTTTGGTCAGTTCTGTGCACCACTTTTAGTCGTTGCTACTGCTTTCTTATTGCATCTTCTAATAAATTAATTATTGGTTGATGTTGCTCTCTGTGATGATACCCACTTCGAAGCAATCTTACTGAGTTTCACTATATAAAGATGTACGATAGGGGATTTGGAAAGAGTTGCATTTCTTTGTGATCAGTAGATAGTTCAAACTCTCCACTTTCTCCCAACTAAGTAATTTTAAAGTGTTTTGTTTAATTACATCGTACTTTGCTGAAATACTGTGTTAAGTTTTAATTGTTAACCTCATATACAGATACATGTTAAGCTATTAAGTACCTTTGTTATTATCTTTTCCAGATTCTATGATTTATCTGTATTCTGGATTCTTTAGTATTCTATAATCATGTTAATTAAAGTTTCCATTGCAGCATGGGTCCCGTGACCGTGAGAGAGAGTCCTCAAGAAGTAGGGAAAAGGAAAGAGAGAAAGGGCGGGATAAGGAAAGGGATCGAGACAGAGATAGGGACCGTGAGAGGGACAAGGGTAGAGAGAAGAGCAGGGACAGGGATAGGGAAAGAGATCGGGACATGGACCGTGATCGTCACCACAGAGATCATGATCGGCACGGAGACAGAGATCGGAGTGAAAGGAGGGAACGGGGTAGAGATAGAGATGACGATGATTATCATCGAAGCCGTGACTATGACAGGGACAGGTGATTAAAATTCATTACTCATTTGAAATTATATCTGAGTACTGCTCTACTTCTTATTTTATTCATCTGTTATGAAATTTGTTATTAATTTATTGGATAATGTCAAATTCACAGGCGGAGAGATTACGATCGGGACAGAGAAGACAGACATAGGCATCGATCACGATCTCCTTCAAGGGCTCAATCTGAGCGCAGATCCAAATCCCGCTCCCGTTCCCGCTCACGGTCAAAGAGGTATGCTTTGCTATTAAGATTTTCTTCAGATAAGGACAACAGCCATTTTATTTTTGAGTTGAGCATGGTAGCTACCTAAATTTTGGATACTTTTATGTCAGTGTACTTATTTATTTGCATTTGTTCTTGACATGCTAACTATTTTCGCTTGCAGCAAACGGATCAGTGGTTTTGATATGGCTCCTCCTCCATCTGCAATGTTGGCTGGTGCAGCTGCAGCTGCTGCTGCCACAGGTACTTGCACCCTCCTTAATTAGTTAAAAAATTGTCATATTTTTTAACTGCTGCCTTTGTTTTTGTGTGATATAGTGTGGAAAGTTCGTAGCAATTACATGATGTCATTTTGGTAAGCGGTATTTTGTTCTTTTATTATGTATATATAGCTTCTTAAAGCTGTGGTATCTGAATGGGTATATACTCTTATTGTTATTTATTGCTTGGTGAAATAATTCTGGAACTGAGAGAGTTTTTGGTTTTTCTTGTGTTTCGTGTTTGTTTGTTTGTTTTTGGTCTCCCATCTTTTGTTGTAAGAAGGCAACGTTGGGCTACTTGCCCCACTGTGCTGACTATGGGAGTGAGCCGACTTCTGTAGCTTTTTTGTACAAGGAGGAATCAATGCACCGGTTTGATGGTTCTTGTTCGTCTTCAACTGGCAACTATTGCCTGTTTTGGTAGTCTTGCAAATTTTTCCACCAGAACTTGAATAAATGATGTATTCCTTTCATCTCTTTTGATAAAATTATTGTAAGAGTTAGGACTTAATTATTCTATTAGAAAATGATGCAGGAGTCAGTTTGGTACGTTGAATGCATTAGAGTATGCTTTTGATTTATGATTGTGTTCTAATTATAATCAAATTACCTTCTGCAGGTCAGCTTCCTGGGACAAATCCTGCTATTTCTGGAATGTTTCCAAACATGTTCCCTTTAGGAACTGGTCAGGTATGTCTTGCCCTTTTGTGCAATTTGTAATTTTATCTGGATCTTTGAATTTTAGTAACTTTGGGTCATTTGTTGCCCTGCAGCAGTTTGGTGCTCTTCCTGTTATGCCAGTTCAGGCAATGACACAACAGGTTCGCAGGATTAAACATGCATTACATTTTCCTTTTTAATCCATTTTCATTGAAGTATGTATCCCTGAGAACTTCTTTCAGTAACACTAATTTAATTTATACTGTTGCACCAGGCTACTAGGCATGCTCGGCGGGTATATGTTGGAGGGCTTCCCCCTACTGCTAACGAACAGGTTTCATATGCTATCCTTTTTTTTTTTTTGCTTTGTATAATGTTATTTGTACAAGTTGTCATAGTAACCTATTAATTTCTTCTGCAGTCTGTAGCAACCTTTTTTAGCCAAGTTATGGCTGCAATTGGGGGAAACACTGCTGGTCCGGGTGATGCTGTTGTGAATGTCTATATTAACCATGAAAAGAAGTTTGCATTTGTGGAGATGAGATCTGTTGAGGAGGCTAGTAATGCAATGGCTTTGGATGGCATTATTTTTGAGGTAATTGAAGCTGTTATTGGATCTTAATTAGCTTAATACTCTGATCTGTGTGGTTTTTGCTGTTATGTGATACTGACCTATTGAATTGTTTTTTCTCTCTCAAAAAAAAAAAAAAAAAAAAAAAAATCCAGGGGGCACCTGTCAAGGTGAGGAGACCTAGTGACTATAACCCTTCTCTTGCTGCAACACTTGGGCCAAGCCAGCCCAATCCCAATCTGAACCTGGCTGCAGTTGGTTTAACCCCGGGCTCTGCTGGTGGACTTGAGGGTCCAGACCGCATCTTTGTGGGTGGACTTCCCTATTACTTCACAGAAGCACAAATCAGAGAGTTGTTGGAATCTTTTGGGCCTCTACGAGGTTTTGATCTAGTTAAAGACAGAGAAACTGGGAACTCAAAAGGATATGCATTTTGTGTTTACCAAGATCTTTCAGTTACAGACATAGCTTGTGCGGCCCTTAATGGAATCAAAATGGGTGATAAAACTCTCACAGTCAGGCGTGCCAACCAGGGTGCTAACCAACCTAAGCCTGAGCAAGAGAATGTACTATTGCATGCACAACAGCAGATTGCCTTGCAGGTGAAAATTACATTGTCTTAATTTCCTACTACAACTATGTCCACACCCATTTTTAAGCCAATTATCTTATTCTGTTTCCAGTATGGTAGTTTTTATTGGTTTCTTAGTGGAAGCCTTTTATTTATGCAGAGACTTATGTTACAACCTCTTCCCACTAAAGTAGTATGCCTGACTCAAGTTGTTACTCCGGATGAACTTAAAGATGATGAGGAATATGAAGACATCTTGGAAGATATGAGAACAGAAGGCGGGAAATTTGGTAAAACCTCTGTGCTGTCTTTTATTTTCTATATATATTGAGGAATTGGCCCCCTTCTCCTGTTGTGCATCTTTTTCCCTCTTCCTGTGAGGGTTTCTTAGTTAGCCTCTTTTTGTTTTCACCTGTGAGGCTTCTTACGTAGTAATTGATTTTCTTTATTTTCTTGTGTTGTATGTCTGTTTTACAGCCTTTTGTAGTCCCACATTCTGCTATAAAGAATCAGGCCTAACATACACAGACAGAAGACTTCATTATCCCCTATTTATATTTGCTTGAAATTCTTTTCCTTTTTTCTTTAAAAAAAAATCATTGATTTGAAAAATCGGGGTTTGCATATTTTTACACCTTATATGCAGGTACATTGGTGAATGTTGTTATCCCACGCCCAAATGCAGATGGTGAAGCTTTACCAGGAGTTGGGAAGGTAATTACAGATTACTTTCTTTTAGCCTATAGCATTTGCCCTAGTGTTTTTCCAGGTACTTCTTGTTCTTGATGACTAAAGTCTTTTGTTATTTTCAGGTGTTCTTGGAATATGCAGATATAGATGGTGCTACAAAAGCCCGAGCAGGTATGAATGGGAGGAAATTTGGTGGTAATCAAGTTGTGGCTGTTTATTTTCCAGAGAACAAGTTCTATCAGGGAGAATATGATGGCTAAACACTTGGATTTATAGCATTCATTCATTTACACTGTCCTAGGCCCTTACAATTAGAACCAGATGGTTTACTAAATGATGTTCTTGATGATCGCATAGGGGTTTTCCTTGTTATTCTTGTTAATTTGAGTTGTAATAGATGAGGATTAGTATTTGAACATTTTGTTTTTTTGTGGAAGTAACGAACTGCCTTGCTTTTCTTTTTGAAATTTCCTCTTTTTTCAGCACTGCAAAGCTTTGAACAGCAGTTTGAAACACTGTTGTCGTATAAGCATTTCCTTGCATATTTAAGGCCTTCCAAACAGACAGCTAGACTGGTGTGACCGTTTGAGATATATATATATATATATATATATATATATATATATGTAAATACGATTAGAACATATTGCATTGCCACTTCCATCTCATTTTCTGAGGATCTGTTTGTTTTTGAAAATTAATCTATATATGCGGAATGGTCAAGAATTAACAGAGTTTCCTTTTTGACGAGAAATATAAATCCTTGTAATATCCTAAGCAGAAATATATGCAGTTGCAATTACAACTATAAATTATTTTCCAGAAAAGCATGTACACAAATTTTTTAAAAGAAGTTTATTATAAATTTCGAAAATATAAAATTTCTTTAACCCTAAATGCCTTTATAAACTTAGAAATTTCAATATTTTTTTAACAGATTTTTAATATTAAAATAAAAAACAGAATAAATTAATTGAAAAGTACTTCTCAAAGCCTAACTCACTTATTTTTATTGGCTTCAAAAGATACAATACTGACACCTAAAGACAGGCTCCTCATATTTCTCTTACTAAACCGTGCTAGGGAACGGAGTTCGACCACATCTAGATACCAAAAACCACATTCACCCAATACTAACACATGGCAATGTCCGACAGCTTAAAAAAAAAAAAAAGAAGAAAAAGTTAAAAGCTAGCTTCAAATAGCCATTCAAGCTAAAGTTTCAATTCTGCAACTCAATTGCTAGATTGGCGCAACTCTGGTCTCACAAAGTCGGCATCGGGTGGCACTGAAATGTCCAAAGTAGGTCTTAATTGGGCACAAACTTCAATGGCTCCATGCACTGGGTCTGATAGGAAGTTGCTGATGAGATCACGATTTACAGGAGCACCATTGTCCACAGCTACCAAAGCTTGCTGGGTAAGGATATAATCAAAACGAGGTGCCCATTTTCTTGATCCCAGTCTAGCAGTTGTTGAGCAATTGTCAACCATAAAAGAAACTCCACGAGCATGCATAAATGGATTCAAAGAATCCACAGACTCGATCACACTTTCATTAATTATTTCAGAGTACGAGTGCCCTTTCTTCCTCAATATTTCAATCTGAAAATCAAAACAAAGTAGGAGACATTAGACAGCCAAAAATAAAAGACACAAGAACTCCCTATCCATTTCCATTTTCCAACCCCCTTTCTTCTGGAAAACAAAAAACCGAGAGATATGATAATTAAAACAACCACCCCCTTCCCCCACGCTCCTCCCTCCCATCTTTTTGTATATTTATATTACAAATATAATTATGGGTCCATGGTAATTCTAACATCTCATTATACAAAATCAAGCAATAATACCTGAGCCATCATTAACGCCACATAGACGCCAGCAGTGAAGGGATATAATGGTCCTAGATCCCCTGCCGGTCGAGCCGATCGTACTCGCTCACCAACCTTCCACATCCGAGTTTGATCAATTTTACCCATTGGGAAAGCTGGCAGACCATCTTTCTCCTGTAAAATGAAAACGATAACAATATAACTTTCTTTCATTTTTAGGTCAACAGAACCAGTAAAGATGAGACATCAACATTGATAACCCAAATAAAATATGAGAATTTATAGAATAGTATGGTATCAAGAAAAGATAAAGTGTACTAATCCTACATAGAACCGACGCCCAGCCAACACAACACTGCGGATCTCACTACCGGAGGCTACATCTTCATAGCACTCGTACAAAATGTCCATGCAAGGATAGTATGAAGCACTATATGCAATCTCAAATTGTTTTTTGTCTTCTTCAGAAAAGGAATTGTATACAGCCAACATGCCCTGTATGAGGAAAAAAAATTTAACAGTTAGCCATGAATGCTTGTTTACACTTAATAAACTACATTCTCATACAGACATATTGTATATTATACGTGAAAGTGGGAAAACTTGGTATCGTTCAATTTGAACAATGACTTCCAACTTAGTCCTTATCTAAATTTTAAACAACACAACATCGGGTTATGCTAGAGCTTGGAACACAGCTAGGACCCAGTTGTCCTTGCAAGTGAGCTAGCATGTAAACAAGAAGTTCTCCAAAGAACTCTTATATGCAGGTGGGTTAAACATAAGATCTATGGGAAAGGACAGAAAAGTATATTTCTAATCACAACTAAATCTTCAATTTTTTCTTTGTTTTGTTTTGTATAGTCCAGAATGAAGCAAAATAAGTATTTAAAGGATGTCTTTAGTTTACACTGGAGAAACCAATGTATGGACAATGATTAATTTTGACGCGGACAAAGTCAAGGAAAACCTCTGAAATTATTCCCATCTGAATGTATTATCAATTTGGATAAATACATGTGTCTCATATAAGAACTTGTTATTCTCTTGCTGGTACGAGTTATCTTTGGTATGCAAAAAGAACAAGATGCAGAAGAATAAGAGTCCATTGGATCATATGCAACCTTAGTTGATATGGTTTTGGATATATTTCCTGTTATGCACTCCACAGTATTCTTGTAAGCTTCATCTTCAGTCATTCCATTTTCAGCATATCGTCGAAACAAGGACTCCACAATTCCATGGACAGCACCAAGTAAAATGCCTTCAAAAAATAAAAGAGCGAAAAGTCATAAATCCAGCAATATCAAAGCATATCAAAATAATAATCCGGAAGCTATTAGCTATACATACCACGCTCCCCAAAGATGTCACTCTTATACTCTTGTTCTAATGTAGTGGCAAAAGTGAAAGGTGAACCAAGGGCAACTGACCATCCCAAGGCAACGTCTGTTGCTCTACCATCAACATCCTACACATGGAAAAATATTGATACATGAAGGGTTAGTAAATGAAATATAGTCAAATGCACAAGTAGCACTTTTCTTTTCTGAACAGTTATATAAGGAATGGAGAGAACCTGATGGACCGCAAAACTAGAATTAATTCCAGCACCATTTATCTCTTTGCCTTGCACATAGAGTCTTCTCACAGATGGACCCATTCCTTTGGGACACACAGCAATCACACTGATGTTTTTTGGGAATTCAAGTCCCATTGACTGTAAATGGCCAAGTAGAAATCCATGGGAAAGTCCAAGTATGCTGTTTGGTTTCATATAGGAGAAAATTTTTTCATAATTATCAGCCTGTCACAACAAACATAAAATTAGAGTAGGAATATTATCTAGACAGTTTATTAAGCCTAATATAACATAATATCCACGAATTGTAAAAAAAATTACGAAAAGAGGACACTCATTGAAATTTCAGCCAAGACGTTGCAAGAGTACAAACTTATTCAGTACTATAGCAACCAACCTGTGCTGCATCAGATATCAATAGCATCACAAGGTCACTGCCTGAAATAGTTTCCCATATATCACCTAAAGTTCCATTCTCCTCGGTAAAACCAGCAGCACGAGCTTCAGCAAATGAACGGGATCCCTTCCTGAGTCCAATCTGTATCATACAAAGTAACAAGAAAAACACACAATAGAAATTGATAAGCCACGTCCCAGTAGCAATCCAAACAGCTAAAACCGATACATATAGGAAAATGCAGATTACCTTTACTGTAATATCAGACTTGGCTTCCGCCAGAGAATCCCTTAAATTTTGAGCTTGGGCAGGACCCTTGAAATTAAAAAAAAAATTAATATTAAATTCATTGCAAAATATTTAATGATTGAGATTAATCAGTGGAAAAAAATGATAAGCATTTTATCACCTGAGAACCCCAACCGATGACTCCAATCTGCTTAATTCCCTTGAATGCATCTGGAAGCAGCTTGAATAAATCTCTCCCTCCTCTCACTATGTACTAAATCAGCCAAACACCACCATTGAATAACCATTTCATTTTCATATCAGACTAAAAAAGTCACAAATTTTTATGTTAAAAGACAAATTCGCGATGAAAAAATTTACAATTTTCCTTTTACAACAGACCTCATCATGTCCTGCTAGACACACCTTCTCCTTCTTGAAAACAGAGGTTTCAAAGTCAAGAGAAATGGTAGGCTTCACAGTAGGTACTGATACCATACGAGCACCAACAGCTGAGCCGCCATTACTGTTACTGCCATTCTTATTAGCTTTAAGTGGCCTAAAGGAATTGGATAGAAATCCCAAACCCACTTTTGATGACAATAATTTGGATGACAATTTTAGAGATTTAGACGGCGGAGTCGGAGTGGACAGACTAGCGGAGAAGGAAGTAGTGGCCGCCATTAATGGACAGAGAGGATGAGAAGGGGCCGCAAGAGATTGAGGAAAGGAAGAGTCACAGACACTCGTTGCTCGTAATTTTTCTTATATTATAGATATACGTGTCTATATTTTAGGGGGTACACGTCATTCGGATCAAACCGAAAACCGAATCCCGATCAATTTAGTCCAATTATTTGATTTTAAAATTTTGATTTGATTTCATATTTTGATTTGAGTCTTATAATACGTAATTCCAAAATGTTTATGAAGGTAATTTTTATATTTTTACATTAAGAAAAGAACAAAATGTTTATTAGGGTCTATCCTTTTGATTAAAAAATGCATTTCCGGATTAATTAGTAATTATTTAATTAAGAGCAACTTCACCGGATTATAGACTATAGCTTATTTAATTATCAAAAAAAGGTAAAATACTGATGTGACAGCTATTTAATCATTTTTTTACTATTAATTTTTCATTTTCATTATTTTCTCTTCATGCAAAAATTTTTCTCCCTCAATTTGCTTTTTTTAATTGGATCTATGAGTTTTTTTTAATTATATATAATTTAAAAAAATAATACCAATTATCGTAAAATTCTATTCTGATTATGATGTATTAAAGAGTCTTTTTTCAAATTTAATATTTATATATAAATTTATAATCACATAAGTATAATATTTTTTATTTAATATCTCGCCTAAGCATTCAATCCACGACAACATTAGAATTGCTGTAAGATTCCTCTCGTACCGTGAGAGAGAGAGAGAGAGACATGCAAGATTGTCAAATACAAATCAATCATAATGGCTTTTGTCCACATTAATGGGCCTCAGCTAAAACGTAGCCCATTTTTACGGACCGAAAGCCCTAAAAGTATTGGACCACTCCAAACCCAGCTAAAATAATTAAGATTTATTTAAAACGAAACATATTTGTTAAAGCTCCGCTGTAAATCCATGGTGAAATGTCATTGCCAAAATATCAAGGCTGTACACAAAAATTTTTCTTTTACCATAAATTTTTTTATCAATTTTGCAAGTATTATTTAAAGTAAGAGATAATTATTTGTATTATGTGGTCCATCAGAAGCGAAAGGAGAGAGCGACCATCGTCCCTTAATTTTAATTTTTTTATATTTTTATATTGAAAAATTATTTTTTTTTTAGCTCTTCCTAAAACTTTTAAGATTTTTTTACCCATATTAAATTTGATTCTTGGCTCCACTGCTCCTCCGTTCCATGATGTTGTTTCTATACATTTAGCCTCCAAGAGAGAAAAAAGAAAAGAAAAGGTTGCATAGAAATTAGTTTGTCCAAAGCCCTTTATTTTTTAACCTCTTTCACACTTCTCCAAAAGTCATGAAAAAAAAAAAAAAAGACACCAAGTCAATGTTGTTGAGTCATTTATCCCAAAAAGAAGTTGTTATTTTAAGGAAATTATGAACCTTTGCAAAGATAAAAGTCATGACAAGGCAAAGCAAAATGGTCCAAAGAAGATACACATGACAAAGCAAATTAGTGGGTATTAGAAAAGTTTAATTTTAAGTTTATCATAATCCTAGAATGGATTAAGATCCTTAATGTCAAAAAATAAAAGAGGTTTTGCAATGGTGTGATTGGCTTTGCCAAAGTGATGAGTTGGAGGTTGAAGACAAGGGTCCCATTCAAGCTTGTCTTTTGGCATAATTTACATATTTGTTCCACACAATCTACCAAAACAGCATTCAAGGATGTGGGCGCCGGAGGTGGGATTTTTAGCAAATCCAAAAATTCTGCCACATTAACAATTTTTCTTTAATCATACATAATTTTTCAACCTTTTGAGTTTGTAATTTCAATTTTTATTTGTTAAAATTTAATTATACCACCTCGCATCTATTTTAATTTGAATCTTCATTTAAAAACTATTAAAAAATTAAAATTTTATAATTATGAATATAAAAAAAGTCGAAATGTATTTGATCGTTATTTAATATGGATGAATATATAATTACGGTCGAATAAAATATTATTTGATCAGTTTATATGTATGTATTGATATTCGGACTAGAAGTAGATTTTGAAGAATCCAGTGAGTATGAAAATGCGAAATAAAATTGTAAAATTTGAATGTTGTGTGTCGATGAACTATTGGAATTTATTTATAGTTTTCTTTTAAATATATGGATTAAATAGTTAATTTTATCAAACTACAAGGATTAAATAGTAAATTTTCCTGTTAATTAATAAGTTTTGAGCATTAAGTTGCAGTTTTGAGTTTTCATAAGAAGAAGACAAGAAAGGAAAGAATGTGGCTTGGGAGTGTTTTGCCTTTTATTAAAGGATGAATTGAAGACTCCACTACAATGATTACCAGTTCTCCACTAATGGCTTTGCCCTCAATTGCCTTTTCCTGCATTCTTTAATCTTTATAAAGATGGCCGCATTCTAATTCATCTCTTACATTTTCTCCTTATTTCCCTAATGGAAGTTATTGTTGCAATACATATAGGAATAGGAAATCAAAAATATCAAGTTTAATCGTACCAGGACTACATTGTTTAAGGACGTCTTTCTGGTCATCTTCACCAAAACTTCCCCTCTGTCACTCTTTTGCATTTCCAGTTTCCACCACTATACCCTTTTTTACTTTTATTCTAGTCATGGAACCTTATTCTTGGAGCTCAAGTGTGGTTGCATCTGATTTGGAGGGGGTATATAATGGGTTTTATATGACTTCTGGGTTTGAAGCCAAAACAAGAAATGAATCGTGTTCAACTTCTTCTTTGGTTTTGGATAGTCAAAGAGGAGAGCTTGTGGAAGCTACTGTGACAGTTGGGAGAAAAGGCGTGCCTGCGGAGAGAAGTGTTGAGGCCTTGAGGAATCATTGTGAAGCAGAAAGGAAGCGTAGAGCTAGAATTAATTCTCATCTTGACACTCTTAGGAACCTAGTACCTGGTGCCAAGAAGGTACTTTTGTAGTTGTAATGATGATTACATTATAGTTTGAATATGATACTACAGTATAATAGTTTAATAACAACATGAAAACAGTAAAAATATATATGATGAGATGAGTTGATTAATATGGCTGCTATTGTTTAATTATGCCAGTAAGGTCGAGCATTTTGATTTCTTTTCCAAAGCTTTTCTTTGATAATTTGGTAGAATTTTACATCAAACTTCCAACTCAATTTGAGCGGAATTTTTAAAGTTCTCATATTATGGAACTACATGTTTAATGTTTTAGTTTATGTAGGTATCCCAATGTTAATATGTGAAGGTTTAGCATTTATGCTGATGATAAAGTCATTCTTTATTGGTAAGGATTGATGATTGTGGTGCATTTGTTGAGAGACCATAAAAATAAAAATTATTCATCGATGTGTGCTGCTAATTCTGAATGTTGATTATTATCGTGTGAAAATTATATTTTGTCAGTGAGGACTGAGGATTCTCTGCTAATAAGTTATATTCAGTGATGAGAGTCCTTCTCACTTGGATTTGCTCATCATGTGTAATAATGATCAGACAATGCTTGATAAATGAAAACTTGATTTGCAAGTGGGTTCATTTGATTTTCGTGGATGTTTTCAAGTTCTTGTTTGGTTGTTCATTTTCTCGGTTTTGCATACCCTGCACTTGTGTACAGGTGCATGTATATTATGTATATAATGAGTACTTGTTGAATTATTAGTTTTGCCTAGATGTTTTTGTCAAGTTTCCTGCTTATGGGGCAATTGAATTGACATTCTGAGCTCACAGATGGACAAAGCATCATTGCTTGCTGAAGTTATAAGCTATTTGAAAGAACTGAAGAGTACTGCGGCAGAAGCTAGTGAAGGTTTTCTCATGCCAACAGATACTGATGAAGTTAGAGTTGAAGGACAAGAGAATGGGTTGGATGGTGCCCCTTGTACAATCAGGGTATCACTAAGTTGTGATTATAAGCCCGGACTTCTATCTGATTTAAGACAAGCACTTAATAAGCTCCATTTGACAGTAATGCGGGCAGAGATTGCAACCTTGGAAGACAGGATGAAGAATGTTTTTGTGATGACTAGCTGCAAAGAAGGGCATACTGAAAATACTGAAGTACCCACGATTCTTGCAAGTTCCGTCCATCAGGCTATCATGTCTACTCTTGACAAATTTTCTGCTTCACATGAGTTCTCATTGAAATCCACATTTTCACACAAAAGGCGTAGGGTCCCCCTATTTGATCCTTCCTTTTCATCCTCATGTGGTGATCTCTGGTGAGCATATTGATTTCTATGCTTGTGTCTTATATACTGTTGTTTATGTCCATATGCTTGCAAATTTGGCATACAAGGTGGTGATACAGTTGACTGGTACCATACTTTATCTTCTACTGTATAAAATTGACAGTATACAGATTCTTTGGTTACTGAATATGACCCATGTGCTGTCATCTTTCTAACTGATAGTGCTTATCGTCTTGATGTATTATCCATTGAATCTGTTCTTTTTTTTTTATCATTATTATTATTGAGATAGGAATGAGTTAATAACTAACAAGACGTCTATTATATATCGCATAATATTTTGACACTGTTTATTTCACTTAAGCATCACTTTTATGTCTTGGCTAAGTTTACATTTCTGGTTTAGCTCTGCCAAGAAATGTTTATAGTACATTACACATACATACGTAGATTAAACATTTAATGCAATAAATTTAAGTAATCTATGACAGTTACAGAATTTGGTAAGGAAGTTGATCTCAGGCTTAAATCTACTTGATATTAAAGGATTTGTTCATCTAAATTGAACCATTAATTATATATAGAAACTAGGTTGTGGATGTTGTATAAATTCTAAATGCCCTTTTGAGATCCTGAAAAACACAAAGTTCATGCAGAAGTATTAAGTTAAAACATGAAATTGTATAAACCAGATGGATTAAACAAGAGCAGAAAGTCAGAAACAACCAGAAGCATCTGTTTATCTTTTTTGTTTATTTTCATTTTTGTCGATGATTTTTTTTTTCAAATTCTAGTTCTCCATGATCTGTAACACAGAATCAAGAAACAAAGAAATCTGTATCCAAGAATGAAAACTAACATTATTCCAATATTGCTCCATTTCTTTGACTCTTCCAGATTTTGTTGCATCAAAAATCCTTCACCATACAGATAGCAGTTTCCTTCCATAATCTCCAAGCATCTCCTCTTTCCTGTCCCTTCTCCATACTCATTGATAATAAAACACTCGAATGGATACTTAAACACGCTTAAATAATGCATAAAAATCCAATACTTTGGTATGTCCTCTTTTGCTATAAAATACCCAGAAAAGAGGAAAAAGGACCCCATAAGGCCAGCAATCAAAGATGTTCCCATAATGAAATTTGGCACAAGAGCACTGAAGCATGCAACAAAAGAATTTGACATCAGAACAACCATCCATACCACTAGTAAGAAATAGATGAACCCATCCATTTCCCGTCTCAGTCCGACTAGCCAGTACACTGGAGTGCTGTAGAGGAGGGCCACAATTAACAGGAATGGGAGAAACACAAGAGTATTTGATATGACATACGAAGAAATCCTATAAACTCCTTTTGAAGTTTCAATCATTAAAATTCTTCTCTCTTGCAAGAAAATTGGTAGGCCTTCTGTTGTGGTTGACAGCAAGAAGGTAAGGTTGAATGCGAAAAAACCAACCTGAGTTTGTAGCTTGTATTTCTTTGGGTCATTGGTTGCATTCGTAAATATTGTCCCAAGCACAACCCCAGCTAGCACTGCTTGTATTATTCTTGCGGTGAAGAGCTGATTGGTTCTACGAATTATGGTGAAGAATCTACAGACTAGTACTAAAATTTCCTTGAACCGACCATTGGGGCAACTTATTTTAGTATCTTCGACATTGCTAAGGTTAGGATCTATCTGCTCATAATATTGTCCTCTCTCACTGTCTTCTGTTTCACTTTCTTCAGTATCCATGATCAGGGCTTCTGAGATTTCAATGGCAAACTCAAGCACATTAACGTGCCTAGGAATGGAATGACCGGCGAATCTGAGCTGTTGTTCTAGTAGATGCTGGGATCCTCGATGAAGAACAGTGCCATTTGATAATAACAGCATCTGATCAAACAGCTCAAGTATTCGAAAACCAGGTTGATGGATGGTTAACAGAATTGTTTTACCTTGCTTTATAGCCATAGATTTGAGCAACAGAACTATATGAAGAGCTGACGCTGAATCCAGCCCTGATGTTGGTTCATCAATTAGAAGAACATCTGGGTCATGAACTAGATCTACACCAATGGATGCTCTACGCTTCTCACCGCCTGAAATTCCTCGGTTTGATTCACTGCCAATTCTCACATTGGCAACATGCTCTAATCCAAGCTCTCTCAGCAATTCTCCAACTCTAGTTGCTGCAGTTTGGAACTTGCCTTGCAACCTGAGACGAGCGCTGTACAAGAGAGTTTCTTCAACAGTAAGAAATGGGGAAAGAACCTCATCTTGTGTGATATAGCCTGATAATCTCCGAAAGCATCTAACATTCATTGGTTGCTCATTTACAAGAACTTGACCAGAAACTCTACTAGGTGGGATCATGCCTGCAAGTATCTCTAACAATGTGGTCTTTCCTGCTCCACTTGGACCAGCAATTGCCATAATCTCACCTGGTCTAGCTTCACAACTCACATTTCTCAATATGTAGGCATCATTAGCTTTCTTCTTCCAGGGAAGCCAATGACATTCATCAACCTGATGTGATAGTTTATAAGAAAGTTTCTTTGCTTTAATTCTGTATTGAGTTTTTGGTCCAGCAGAATTTGGAGCTCTTCTTGGTAGTTCCATTAAGAGAAACAGAAAAAGGCTATGTGAGAAATGGAAGGAAGATAGGAAGAAGTAGAAATACGAAGACAAGCTAACACACCAAACAAGCTATACTATGTCCACGCTAGCAGCAAATAAAACAGAGATTTCTTTGCATGCATGGTAAGTTGGACTGGCCTTAGCTATGCCTTTCATGTAATTGTATATATAGTAATATATACTGCAAAACAGCTTGAGGTGAAGAGGGGGCAGTAATTGTATTAAGATTTTCATGGGGCTTGACTGTTTCATATTTACATAAAGGTTACAAAATGCTTTTCAGGTGAAGTCTCTGTTGACTGAGTGTGGGGTTGGTCTTTTTTGCATGCACAAGCCATGTGAGTAGTGAATTGCATATAACTGTTTTGGTAATTATCAAGAAAATTTCTTTCCTTTTATTGTGGTATTGGAGTTTTGGTATCTCTTTGATCTTTGGTTAATCTTTTTTCCCCTACAAATTTTCTCCCCTCCAAATTTTCTGTTGTGATTAATATTTTTTTATTCCTTATTGTAATTTTTTTTTTTGAAAGTTTAATTATTTACACGAACAAAAGCTATTTAACAAAAAGTCAAAAGCTCCTTCACATAATTAGGTAAACAAAATCAGAAATGCAAATTGCAATTATTTATAATTTATTTTAACCATGTTGCTTATAGTGCTCTGCTTGGTGACAACTTTGAGTCGATCTCAATGGCTGAATCTGAAGAAACGCTCATACACTAGCAAATGCATATAATAATAGGACCATTTGTAGTTTGAAAGAGGAAATCTTCTTATAAAATATAATCTAAAAATTTTTTACCTGTAGATCATAAATAATATCGAGAAAGTTTCTTTTAACCTTTTCTGCAGTCCAAAAAGGAGTTTGTGCCCATTTGCAGTATACTATCATTTCAATTCAATGTCAGGCCGAAAATCATCCAATTACGTAATTTTTTAAGATAATTTTATTGGGTCAGATTCTAATGTTTTGGCCCATTTCATCTTTAATTATTCTGCAAACGAAACAGTAATGTGGTTAAGAGGAAAAATTTCCCTCTAGATAGCAGACAACAAGAGGGAAAAAATTTCCCTGTAAATTGCCACCGAAAAGAAATAATTAGATAAGTAAAAAATAATTAGAAAAATAGATAAAAAAAACTAAATTTTCACGGAGAAAATGAAAGGAAAATTTTTGTGGAGCAAAGACATAGACACTAACGGATAGTGACAACTGAAAATATATTATCCACTAACGTTTATACTTCTCTCTGTCTTCGTCCCATCATAGTTACATGCCTACATCTTCAGTTCTTCACTGGTCTTTTGAGTTCAATGGCATTATCTGCACATACCCACAACCTCTCTGTTCTTTCCACGAGCAAAACCACTGGCATTGACCATGGAAGAAGGAAATCAAGAAGGGCAGATTCAATGGTTGTCAAGATGTCTGTGGCTTACGAAGAGGGAAAACTAGAAATGCCCAGATGGGCAGGACAGACCCCTCTTTCTCGTCTTGTTGGAGCTCTCATTTCCTTTAAGCCATTATCTGCAGTGCTCAAGTTTGGTGCAAGACAAGTTCTTATCAGGTTCTTCCCCTTTATTGTCTCTTGAAAATACTTTCTTTTGCAATTTTATTACAATAGGGAGGGTTTTTAATTTAGTAATTGAAACTCTTAATATGTGGGTTGGTTGTTTTTAAAGATTTTGTTATTTGGGTATCTTCAGATTTTGGGTGGTGACTAGAATTTGATATGTTCATGGAACAGTACTGCTGAGAAGAGGAATATTCCATGGAGAGAAATGAGCAGAGAGATTCTAGAATCCGATATGTATAAGGAGCTAGAGAATGTGCAAAACCCCTCAATCATATATCCTGACTGTGATTCTCTGAACTTATGGAATTACTAATTAATGCTTTTCTTGATTGTATATAATTTATTGGCTCTTGATTTTCTTTGCTACATGCATTTTTCTTTTTCAACAGACGTTGAACGATTTGAAACATGTTAACATTTCAGAAACTTCTTCAACAAGGAGAAGAGTGTTTTTAGAACTTGTTTGTTAAACTCAATTACAGAATTGCACATTGGGATTTTTAGTTTGTTCCATATTTGGTGTGTCAAATATTTGCATCCATAAATGCTAAAGTGAACTATTTGTCATTGATGGATAATGAATGCTTATTTTTCTTTACTTACAAGATTGGCAAGTAATTTCATGGGTTGCTAATTCCATGGTTATGCATTATTGGTTATGACTTTCGAATTTTTGCTCTTAATATACTTTTGTATTAATTCATTGTTTAAATTCCACAAGCTTATCTGCATGCTATAGCAATTGCAACATTTTCTTTGTTTGACTTTGAGGGTTATCACTTTTTTGCTTTTTTTCTACTCCTATCTGATAACCATGGCTTAACTGATGAATTTTCAGACTATCTCAGTCCTTTCCATGCATATGATGAGGGAAATCTTTCATGGCTCGTAAGTTTTTTCCCTTTATTTTGAACTTCACTGAATTTTTTTGGTTCTTATGCCAGTTACAAATCAGTTGCATAGTTCTGTGTGTATCGTTCAAAATATCTTTTGTGTATGTGGAAAATAAATTTGTTTTATAACTTCTCATGCGTTTCATGGAAAATGAGTCTTCATCATGCTATTATTGAGAACTTTCATTCTGTTACAGTCAGAATGTTGTTTATTTCATGCTTGCTATTCAATTTTTGGTTTTATTTGTTGTCTCTAAATGGGCAAAAACTATATGAACTAAAAATGTTTTCGTTATGTAAATATGACTTTGGATCCTGTGAAAAAAAAAAAAAAATTCTCCTTCAATAAATATTGGATTCTTGAGTTTCTTGCTGCTTATTTAGCTGAAAATAGAATGCTACAAATGGTGAAATTGAATACTAAGCTCTTCTTAGTTCATAAGTTTTAAAACAGTATCAAGGAAAGGATAACCTGATTTAAATAACTTGTCTAATGTCAGGCTGCAGCTGAGGCAGAACCTGCAACCATGTCAATGGTGAGACGAGCAATACCTGATGCTTCCACATTAGAAGAAGCAAATCAAGTAATGCGTGGGAATTGGCTTGATGCAATTGAACAACATCATTTACGATATTCTGGGAACTCCATGATTCGTGACGTTCTAGATGTTGGATGCTCTGTAGGTGTTAGCACAAGATTTCTTGCTGATAAGTTTCCTTCAGCAAAAGTCACTGTGAGTTCAAATTTCCTACTTTAATGGGGTCAATTTTAAGAGTTGGTAATATAAACTATGTAATGAACCTAATCAAAATGAAGAAGCTCCCAACTTATAATCGGTCAGAACTTGTTTAGTTGTTAAGATGTGGATATATCCCCCACTTATCATTGTGTCTCAATACAACTGCTGCAGGGACTTGATCTCTCTCCTTACTTTCTGGCTGTGGCTCAATTCAAGGAAAAGAATGGAACCTCGAGAAAAAATCCTATCAGGTGGATACATGCTAATGGGGAAGACACAGGCCTGCCTTCCAAATCATATGACCTTGTTTCTTTTGCAGCTGTGGTATGCATTTTCTCTAAAGTAGTATTCTTCTTGAATTATTATCATGGGAAAAAAAAAACCTCATGCTATTAGGGATAAACCTTCTGGCTTTATGACAAATAGGTTTTTCCCACTAAGCAATATGAGTTGAATTTAGAAATGGATACTTTGAAATTGGCCAAAGAAGGGCCCATTTTCATTTTTCGCATTGTCCAAGATCCTGTGGATATACTTTGTGGTTGCTTGCTAACTAAATCGTGCTCATTAGGAAAATCTTATCTATTGCGTCATTGAAAATTGAAATGCTAGTTTAATGTTTAGATAAGCATTTGGCGCCTTAATGATGCTCTCTATCTGAAATGAGATCACTGGACTTTCAAATATTGTATGAAAGTCAGGGTTTGGAAAGCTCTTGGAGTTTGATATTTGCAGATACTTATGCTACTTGCAACTTACTGAAATGTATTTCCAGCTTCACGAATGCCCTGAGAGAGCAATAGTTGGTTTATTCAAGGAGGCATTCCGGCTTCTTCGACCTGGAGGCACAATTTCTTTGACAGATCAAGCAGTAAACTCTCATGACTCTTTAAGTTTAATTGTATTGGCATGTTCTGCTATAAAATCAGTAACTAAAGCAACTTTCCTTTCTTATGCAGCCCAAGTCAAAGATTCTTCAGGTATGGCTCCAATGCTCTACTATTTATCCGGTTTAAGATATCTGCTATATATTTGTATATATTATGCTTGAATGGTAGTTACATAGTATCAGACTGTCAGTGAACTTATATTTTCTGGTATGCCACAGGAATTGTCCCCGGTTCTGTTCACATTATTTAAGAGCACTGAACCATTTTTAGATGAATATTATCTGACTGATATAGAAGGAAGATTGAAGGAAGTTGGATTCGTGAATGTACACTCAGTGCTTACAGATCCAAGGCATCTGACTGTTACTGCAACAGTGCCTCGTTAAACATGTAATGTTCATTTCATATATTAGCTGCATTAGTTCCAAGAACTGCTGCTTCAGAGTGTACAAATCGGGTATCCTGCACTATATAATTGTATCTACTTCTATATATTTAATCAATTCATTGACACAGACTTGGAATTTGTTTGTTTCACCCCTGGATTAAATGATTTTAGTTTTTCTTCATTTTATGAGATACGGACCAGCTAGTTACAGGCTAGACTCTAATAATTGGTGAGGGTGATTTTAGTTCACGGCAAAGACGGAGGTTATGAGTTCGAGTGCCGCAAATCTCTTCACACTTATAATTCGTCTCTTCTAACTTTTTGGATAGTTTTAATTTATCAATTGAAAAAATGACTTTGGTATGAAATTTAAGATAATACTCCTTTTCCCTCTTATTTGCATAAATTAAGAATTTAATCAATAAAAATTATTTTATCATTTTTCACCTTTTAACTCATTAAGATATTAGTTAAAAATTAAAAATTTCTTATTTAATGGATGACAATGAAGGTTATTATAAGAAAATAAAATATTTAAATATTTAAATTTAAAGAAAATTTGTGAATATTTTGAGACATTAAAAAAATAATAATAAACAAATAAAATGATACAGAAATATTATTATTTTTAATTAACTGCTTAACTAACTCTGTTATTTTATTTAACATATTAAATTAAACAAAGACAGGTTAACAACCTTTGAATTCATTGCAATAAGTTCCCATGTGGTTTGGATAATTTTTTTTTTTTTTTTTTTCAGAATCCGGACAATACCTGAATTAGATGAACTGATTCTTCCTTACAAATCAAGCAACAACAACATACCAAGCTGTCGTGTTGACTCCCATCCTGACCGTACAATAGTAACTAGTGTAGCAAAAGAACTGACGACCACAGCCGTTAGATTTGCTACGACAGAGAACGAGTACATCTGACAGCGAAGAAAGTAATCTAATCTAACGGTTGGCGTTGATTAGGTTGCTTATTGTGGACTGGAAGACATGGAACCTCATTTTCTGTGTTTGTATTGTCTATAATTACAGTTCCACGGACGAACAATCTGAGAAAGACGGTGTCTTTCCTAATCAATTTTCTATCTTTGATATGCTATACTGATTTTAAGTTCAGATCCCAATTGTTTCTCAAATTCTTTGCCTGTACATTTGGATCATGGAGAAAGAAGAGAAGGCGCCAAATGATCAAGAGACGGAGCAAAATGAAGAGATAGAGCTTATTCTCTTTCAAGTCTCTGAATGCTACGTTTACTTGGTAAACGAACGGACTCTCTCTCTCTCTCTTTACAATCTGATTTTAGTTAATAATTTATCTTTTGGTTTTATTATGGGTTCTTCAGATTGGTGGGAATTTTTGATTTTTTAATTTTGAGATGGGAGTCGTAGGTTTTGGAGATCAGGATTTAGATTGAAATGTAGAAGTTAAACCAACTATGGAAACAGGGAGTTTAGGAGCTTGATCATAAACTTATTTCAAATTTATCGAGAGAGAAATGATAGTTGTAAAATGTCGAAAGTGGGATTTTAGGTTGTGTTTATCTGTGTCTGGAATCTGTATAAAAAAAGTTCGTTTATCTCTAGTTTCAATTGGGTATTTTGCGAGCGAATGATTGCTGTTAGATTTCCAAGTGGAAATCTCTTTACTTTTGTGTTGCATGGTACAATATTGTCGATTATGTTAAAAGTGACATTTTTCTATTTAAGTTAAAGTGAAGGACATGATTAGATAAATAATTATATTTTGTCCACTGACTGGCTGGATCCTGTAATTTATTGATTACTTGTACGTGAACTAATTTGAAAGAACCAAATGTAGTTATCTTGATGAAGCTAAGCTCAAGGAAATTACAGTTAACAAGCTAGTTTTTGTTGTTACCTTTTGCAGATACCCCCGAGGAAAAGTGCTGCTTCTTACAGGTTTCTGCTCCACATCTCAAATAAGATTCCTGATAGTCATTGATTGTGCCTATTTTCTACATGATTTGACAAAATTTTTATTTTATTTTGTTCTTGTGCATTATATAGAATTTAAAGTTTTCCTTCTGTGTCCAATTCTTTTCATTGATGAGATCTTTTTGTTTCTGGGAAATTTATGTAATCAACCACTTAATTCAAGCATCATATTTGTGACTTTTATTGAGGCTTGTGAGTTACTTAAGAAGTTATGCCATAAAAGACTGCTAAGTGGCAATCTAAGCATAGGGTTCCCTTGTCACTGTCATCCCTCAACTCTATTCCTTTTGGAAACAAGAAAGGGAAATAAAAGAAGAATGAGGAGTTCCAAAATACCGAAGGTTAAAATTTCTGGCCCCTTTCCAATTGTATTTGTATATATTCTGTTTTTTGAATATGAATGCAGTATTTTTATCCAATGTAGCTACTTTTTGAAATTAGGTTTCATGCTGATGTCTTTGCATAATAAATTTGCATGTGCTCAATTCTGTTGGTAATATTCATGACTTGAACTTTTTATTACTATTTATATCTCTAAAGTTCATTTCAGGGCTGATGAATGGAATGTCAACAAATGGGCATGGGAGGGGACACTAAAAGTCATTAGTAAAGGCGAAGAGTGCATTATCAGACTTGAAGACAAAGCCACAGGTTCGATTAACTTTGAATTACTGTTAAGTAGAAAATGTCAAGAAGTATCTTTTTCTTATGCACTTTATTGTTCCTGAAATGTTTGTCCTACATAGGTGAATTGTATGCAAGGGCATTTTTAAGAAATGGGGAGCCTCATCCAGTAGAACCTGTAATTGACAGCAGCAGGTCAATTCTGTTTCTCATTGAATGTGTGGTTCTTCTTTATTGTACCTTTAATATTATTGATTGTGTGTGAGACATGTGAAATAACCAAAATTGACTGATTTAGTTTACTTTATGCTAAAGTCTATGGCTGTGTGTTAGTTTCTAATTGTGATTCCTGAGACATGGTTTCTGGAGGGTGTCTACATAAAGATTCTTTCTTTTGCAGATATTTTGTTCTGCGAATAGAGGAAAACATCGGTGAGCTGCCATGCCTCAATCCAAATTTTATATTCAAACTGTTAATTCCATTCCTGGATTGATTTTGATATATGTTATCTGTAACTGTCGTAGTATTTTTTTAGTTTTCTTCTTTCAATAGAACCCACTCTTGTAGCAGTTATTTTGTAAATATTGACCTTTCGAATTGCCGTCTATACCTGCTTTCTTATGGTTGTCACTCATTGTGGCCATACTTAGTCATTATTGTCATTTTCCACAACCCAAATCATAGTATATCAGTATTTTTTATATATGTAAAGACTTTAAAATTCTTGGGGTTTATAATTCTAAATACGCTAAGCAGATAATGTGCTCTTTCTGAGTTTGGACTGAATTTTTCATCAGGTTTGCATTCTGAAAATAATGAACTGCCAACATTCTTGCTAGGCCTGACAGCTGGATTCAAAATGATTATGTACTGTTATGTTTAAGGATATGGAAAGTAGCCAACTCTATTCGATGATGCTAAACACTTTTTTCTGTTGAATCTCTGAATCCAGTCTGCCAATAATGTGAAATTTTGTTTTATTTTATATTTTTCTTGGTTTTTGGCATTGCCAATGCAGAATAATATCTTTGTGTTATTCTTGCTTCTCTCTCTTTGTAAATTTGGCATTGATTAGCTTGGAAATCATGCAGATGGTCGTCTTCGGCATGCATTTATTGGCATAGGATTCCGAGAAAGAACGGAAGCATATGACTTTCAGGCAGCCATGCATGATCATGTCAAGTATGTTCTAACATACATAAATGTGCAATATTATTTGTTCACTATATGGTTTTGCATTTACAGCTGATACTTTCTTTGCACATTGGCAATAAATCCCATTGTAGATATCTAAACAAGAAGAAAACTGCAGAGGAGATGGAACAGCATTTTCAGAAAACTTCCTCAGTTGATTACAGTTTAAAGGAAGGGGAAACGCTTGTGCTGCAAATAAAAAATGTGAGCTTATGTGCATCTCCTCAAATTTTAAAGACTCTTGCATCCTAATAAGCAAATTAAATTTACCCTTTTCTGGTATCAACAGAAAGGCGGCTGTGGTATTGTGAAGTCCAAGATTTTTGAGCAGGGTCTAAATAATCTGTCATTAGAGGATAAAGGTGATCGAAAAGAGCCCGTCCTCGGAATCAAACCGCCCCCTCCACCTCCATCAACACTCTCTCCTGTTTCTTACGGACCAAATTCTCCATCAAACTGGCCACCAAAAAGCTCCCTTGCTAAAACTTCTGAAGACAACTCAAATCTCACAAAGGAAGACAGTAAAGAGCAACAGAGCACCCAAGATATTCCAGATGATGATTTTGGCGATTTTCAAGCGGCTGGTTGACGCAGATTAAAGACAGAGATGTTTGCTATGAAATGGTTGATGATCGTGTTTTTGTAAAATGTGTGGTACATATTACGTACTTCGGATTTAACCTTGGATATTGAAATATTCTGCTAAAAGTAGTTTACATTTTTACACTCTCCGGCAAGTCAGCCTGCTAGTTATAAGAGAATTAATGTACAATCAAAATTTTCATGAAGATAAATGCTTTAGTAGTAATGGAAATTCTTTTGCTAAAGCTAATGCAATGCCTCTTCTTGATATTTCAGACACTTTTCATTAGAAATGATAATTTTCACAAAATATACTAATCCACAAATCTTTTCTTAACCTCTTCTTCTGGACCACTGGCATGTATAGTTTAGAGGCATACGACACATGAGAAACAAGATCAATTTATCCTTTTCTTCTTTGGAATTATTGTTAAACCTAATAACAAAAGAAGTCTTGTTGGAGAAAAAACTCTCACATGAATTAAAGATGGACAATTTAAAAATTTCTCTTTCTTGCAAGCAAAACTACCAAAAGCTTATTTTGTTGCTTGCTTCAAGATTTCTAATATTCTTTCCCTAACCTACTTCCATAGCAGTGTTATCTAACCAATAGAATGCTATTCAAACTCTACAAAATCAATTTTATGCTTCTTTTATTTTTCTTATTTTTCCCCTTTTTTAGAATCTGAAGGTATCAATCCTCTGCTGTTTTTGCTCTTCCAGTAATTGTGGTCTGCAGATATTCAACTTATATTCTCGCTCTACAGAAACGATTGGGCTTGATGGGAGATTCCAAAAGCCCAAAACCGAACCCAACTACCAACTAACTCCTTGACATGTAATGGCATCACAGCCGTAAACCAACAAACACAACACAACATAACTAATGGGACCCACACATCCACTAAAAATTTAGAAACGCCTATGGGACCCATTGTTGTTTCTCTCACAATTTTTTTTCAATTAATTCTTTTTTTTCTCGTACGTGTCAAACAGAAAGCCTCTCCACGTCTCTTTGTTTTTCTGTTGCCTCGTGTAATAAAAAGTTGGTATTTTTGGGTACTCTTAAAAGAAAAAAGAAAAGCTGAACTGCGACGGAGATTTACTTGTACTTTATTTATAGATAATATTCGATAATCCGACTCATCAAATTGCTTTAGGCTTCTTCTGGGTATTTCGTGGTCGCCACAGTACGTAAGTTCTTAGCTTCGATTTTCTAAAATAATTTCTGTCTTCTGTCTGTTCTTTCTTTGGTTGAAAGCCTATGCTTTTTGATTATGTGTTCTTTTCCTTGTTCTAGTATATTTAATTATATTAGATTTATGTACTTTTCAATCATTTTACTATTTTCATTAGCATCCCTTTGATCAATTTCTGCTGGGTGCGACTGTTTTTTCTTTTTGAATTCTCCCTTTGTTTCTCTTCTGTTGAGATGTTTGAGTCATTTTTGGGCATTATAGTGCTTATTTGATGATCATACGTAAAACAATTTGAATTGGTTTGATTATAACCTTTTTTTTAATGCTACTATGACTATTTTAAATTGGCTGTGAAATTTTGATCCAAGAACTAGAAAGTTTCTTGATCAATATGATCCTGTGCTGTTTTTTTCCGAGGGGTGGTGAAATTCAAGAATAGAGAGTGAATTGTAAGTCATTTAAATTGTGTTGTACGAATATGTTTCAAGGGTTTTAGTTAATTGACTGAGAAGACCTGATACAGTTTGTGTTATGAACAATTTCTGTCGGTCTAATTGATTAAAGATGTGAACTTTGATTTCGAGCTCAGCTCTGAGATAATCCCAGTTGGCTTCTGTTATTGATGTTATATTTCTGTTGTTAATTGTTCTTTTTTGATAAAATATAAGCCGGTTTACCGTGGTGAAATTAGAAGAACTACGCCATGTGATGAAAAATAGTGCCATTTAATCAGAGGTGAAATGTCTTTTAATCCTTACAGTGTACTTCTCTGGCAGCATGGGAAACCCCAAAATTTTCTTTTCATCTGTTAGTGCACTGCCTATTTTGTTTTGTACTTCTTACCCAGAATTCTAGTTCTTCTTGGCAACAAGGAACCTTCTGGTCTGTCAAGAGTGACTGTTTTGAGCAATAATGGCAAATAAGTATTGTACTAATTTTTGTTTTCTAATGGGAAGATTTGTCTCTTCGTCCTTATCTTTCTGCAAAATGCATTATAGGTATTTGCACAAGCGATTTTTAGAAAAATAGAGGTCGGCTAAATATTCTTGACTAATTGATTTTTTTTTCTTATTTATTTAATTTTTCCATATATGCACTAAAATGTCTTATGCATTTTCATCCTAAAATGAATATCTTGTTTTGAAATAGAAATAAATTCTCATATAATGTATGGAAGCTACAGAGCAAAGTGTTGCTTTGCTAGTTGCATTTTAGGCAAATTTGGGGACTGATACTTTAACAATGACTTCATCAAGTATTTGTGGCTTTCAGTTTCCATTATAACACACATTGCTGTTTAGTTATTTTGCTATCGGCTGATGCTGCTATGTTTCGCATTTTAATGGGTACTGACCTAAACCAGAGAAAAGAAACAAGATAAAAAGTAAAGAGAACAATTTATGAATTGAACTATGCTCAAGGTCAAAATTAGAAATTTATGAAAAAGAATACTGCAACTGTCAATGTGAAAAGCCAATAAATAAATATAGTTTTCCTTATGAATGTTATTTAGTGCATGATCTAAGTGAAGTTTCTGTGATGGATTTTCTAGATAGCATCTTTCTGTTCTATATATTTCTTGCTGCCTTGCTATGAAATATGGTCCATTAAAGGTTACTCGAATTTAAACACATTTCTCCTTGCTGAATCTAGATTGAAATCAAGCAGATAAGAAGAGACTGTAAGGATTCTGACCATATTATTGATCGCAGAGTGGAAGCTATATTTGTCTGAGGTTGACCTATGACCAGTATGGATCTGAAAGGTATATCATGGGTAGGTAATATTTACCAGAAGTTTGAAGCTATGTGTTTGGAGGTTGAAGAAATTATGTACCAGGTATGTCCTTTTGGTTAATTATGACATTAAGCTATTCCAAAATTTTTAAACCTCTGAACGGGATTCTAAGGGCACTTCGCCTGAAACTCCACAGTGGTTGCTAGATACCATTACCAAAAGGATCAGTGCCATTTCCCTCTAGAACTATTATATTTATTACAGTGAATGTTTTGATCTTCTTGAAAAGTTGTCTAATGTTATTTAGTAACCATTTCTGTGCTCTTTCATGAAATGGGCATCCATATCTGAACCCTTATCTTTATTCATGTGAATTGTGCTCCTTATGTTAATCATTGCCATCCAGCTGAACTTCTTTGCTTGATTGGTTCTCTTAACAAGGATTGGCTCCCTGAGTTTAGGAATTCGATTTTATTTCTTATATTGCACTCATTTTTTTTGGGACAGGACACAGTTAAATATGTTGAAAATCAGGTGCAGACAGTTGGTTCTGGTGTGAAAAAGTTCTATTCAGATGTCATGCAAGATTTGCTTCCACCATCTTCAGAGGATGCTGCCAAAGGTGCAGTCTCTGACTTGCCTCTGGAGCTTTATGCTGATGTTGGGTTCTATGTGAAGCCAAAAGTTGGTATGAAGGAAAAGCATGTAAAGGTTGATGATATGGAGAAATTGACTGAGGATGCAAAAATGACTACTGCTTACAATATTGGCCATCCACCTCCTTTCCAGAGACTCAGTCGGACAGATAATCTATTCCCATTATCTGAAAAGGATTCTGCTGGAGGTGCGTCAAAGCAATATGGTAAAGGAAGTCTGTCTGATAAATCAAATCTGAGCATCAAGAAAATCTCTAGAAGGAAGAATGTGCCCTTAAATGAGAAAACTGGGACCATAACTCCTTTGGAGAAAGATTTGACTAAACCATCTTCATTCCATGAAGCTTCATATGAAAATCATCTAGGAGATTCTGCTGGAGGAGCCTCAAAACGATATGGTGAGGGATATTTGTCATCAGATCTGGGTATTGATAGAAACTCAGAACGGGAGAGTATGTCCCCAGATGAGAAATCAAGAATCAGGACTCCTTTGGATAACGATTTGACCAGAACATCTTCATTCCTTGAACTTTCAAATGAAAATCGGAAGGCATCTTTGTATCAGAGCACTAAAATTACAACTTCAGAGCCTGTTGAAGTGAGAGAGCATGACATCATAGAAGAAGAGAGTAAAAGTGAGATTGAAAATGCAAATGAACTAATGGCTGATATACCAGCAGGTGGCTCAACATCTGATATGGTAAATGTAATTGAATCTGGCATGAGAAAAGAAATGGATATGAGACCTTTCTCCTGTGGCAGCTCATTAGCAGAAGCCAATGGTGACTACTTCCTGATTTTGATTGTTTCTATCTATTGATTTGTGTCATGTGTCGAATGTTCTAAGTTGACTTCTTATTTGGCAGCTACGGATGTTTGTAGTAATCATCAGGTAGTTTTTCTGGTGGAAGCTTGTGCAAATGTGGAAGCACAGAAAAGTAAAATTGCATCTGAGGAGGATTTTGATTCTAATTCAGGTATTGGTATATTCTTTCACGGGTGTATTGTAGAACCATCCTTATTGTCAATGATATTAAGGAAAAATAACTATTCATATTGATAATTAGGATTTTGCAGAAAACCTTATTCCATCAAATTGTGGAACTTTGCTCATTCAAGACTAGAACATAGTCTATTAGATTGTTATAGAAGACCATTATAGGAACTCAGTGTGCACATAAGAAAAGTAGTTTTGTTTATTTTCTATTGTTGCATACAGATATGCTTTGGCACGTTGATTTGCATCTTTACTAGAAGATTTCACATTGTTATCAACAAAACAAGTTCAATAACCTTTTGTATGGGTTTTGTGCCTTCTCATCCAATAATTGGAGATCTAAAACTGAATGAGAGATTTTTTGGTGTTGCACTGTGGTCCGTTTGTGGGTCTATCTTCATTCTGATTTGTTTTAGTTTGACTGCCTAGTTTAAGGCCTCATGTGAGAAGGGGAGTTAAAAGGTTGGAAGAGCCTCATATCTGGAAAGGTTCCTATATGATTTATGGTTTTCTTCACCCTACAGCTTAAGCTTTTGGGTTGAATAATTTTCATTGCTGCTTGCTTAGTACAACTTTGTGCTCCAGTTTGACGTTTAACTATATGATTTCTAATTATGCGTGTGTAGTTTTTCTAATTTTTCTTCTCCCTCAACCTCAACCTCCTCCCACCCCCTGATTCCCCCTGGCAGTGAACTAGATAGTGTGACATATGAGGATGAATGCTCTGTCTAGGTTCCTTTTCACATTTCCCTTCCTGGCTGTAATGATGTATCGTATGACAACGAATGAACCATCTGTCTTGGATTCTTTTGACCGAGTTTGCTTGTTTTCCATTTTCACATTTTAGCTAGGATTCTCACTGGCTGAAATGTGCTAGTTGACTTTCTGGATGAAACCTTGAAAGCAGGCTGCTGAGAGCATCATACATCGATTCCAATCACGAGGCTAACCTTCTAGATATAACTGTTTGTATTTGTGGTTAGTGTTTGCTGTGCAAATTGTTCAGCCTGATTTGATTTATTATCCTTTAATGTTTAGCACTAGGTAGTAGTACAATGGTTTCTTCATTATTGAATACCACCTCTAGAAGAATTAATGAGAAGGAAAAAGTGAAATTTTCAGTTTGTTTTATTATTCATTATGGTATTCTATTGATTTGATTATCAAAATATCTGTTACTTTTATGCACCTACTGATGTGGGCCTAAAATTTTCAGGATTACTTGATGACCAAAGTAAATATGTGAATGATGTTGAAACTTCTTTTGAAAATGAATTGGAAATCATCCAAAATGTTGACAAAGTAAAGCTTGAGGAGTCTTGTATCATGGTGAATGGAGATGAATTCAATTTTGTTCCTCAAAGTGAAGGAAAAAGCAAGACCTACAACTACAAGGTACTCTCTCTCACTCTATTACTCATTAATCATCAAGTATTGTAATTATTATCTTTTTATTACTCATCACATATAGTAATTATTATCTTTATGAACTTCTTTTATAGAAGAAAATTCAGGATGTTTTCTCCCCAAGAAAGAGGTCGATGAGGAAGCTTGAGTATGAGCAGCTAGCCATATGGCCTGGCAATGATTCAAATTCCAATCAAGAAGATTTTGCCAAGATTTCAACACCAAGTCTTACCATAAAGGACACACAGAGATCCTTCCCAACTCCGGATTTCTGTGAATCCGAGTGGGAGCTTCTTTAAATAGGTGCAAAACAAATGTGTACAGAGTGACCATTCAACTGCTTTTACATGCAGATGGGGATGATTAAGATGTTGTGCCAGATGTTAATAATGCCAGCAGCCTTCAAATATAGTCTCTTCAATTATATATATATATATATATATATATATATATATATATAATCATCTGTAATGGTGAAAAAATATGAACTCAATATTTTTTTTTTCTCATGGGAATATAAAATTCTATTCAGTATTCACTACAAAAAGAATGATGCACAAGTTTTGAGGATTCCCGCTCCCCCTTCTTTCTCTCTATTTGCTCGAAGTCGTTCAATTGAGGCAAAATGCTTAGACAGTCAGACTGTTCTTAGAGAAAGATTCAAACTACCAAATTTGTAATTTCCTTTGAACTATCTAATATTATGGTTGCATACAAGAGAGTGTTCCATGTATCAGGCAGCCCAGGCAAACACCAGTGGCTACAGTCAGGATGAGAGCCTGGTAATTGCCGCTCCTCAGCTGTCAAAGCATAGATAGCTGGATGTGCATCTCTTCTATACTCTGATAGCTTTGTGATGTTCAGGTACCTGACCGGTGCCTTCATCCCTCTAATTGTAATTTCCAGATTTTCTTTTATCAGCTCGGGAAATTGATAAATATAGGACTCATCCATGATTGGTTTTGTTATGTTTTGACACCATATTCCCTCTTTGTGTTCCGGTGATATGCCCCGGAAGAAGACTCTTGTCTTTGTGATATTAACGTTCTGGTCAATCCAATTTGCCCATGTCCTTATTGCAATTTTGAATGCAGATTCAATTTCCATTTGCTCCACCAATCTTCCATCATATTGAAATAAATCCCACCTGCAAATAAAGTAAATAGACATAATTTACAGATGGAAACGATGTTTCTAGTATAATTGAAGTTACTTTCATTATACTTTTTGCGGTGTCTCCACCAGTGGCCTGTGTTGAATACCATGAAGTCAGCTCCTTTCCACTTGTGAGACGACGGTGCGAGCTTGTCAAGCCTTAGAATACTACTTTCATTTGCTTGCTTCCCTTCATCGAGTTCCACCAGAAATGGGCTCCAGTAGAACTCCACAGAGCAATTGTAATCCTGTCAGAGCAACAGACCCTCCTCTGTCAAGTTTCTCTAAGCAGTTCAAAACCTGCAAATTCACAATCACCGGAAAAGAAAAAGGAAGGTTCTATAGACTCTAATTACCTTTGCCTTGAAGACTTTGTAAGCACCACTCAAACAGTCAATATCAGCTCGAGAGGAAGGTACGGCAGAATAAAGAAGACAAGCAAGTGATTCCCATTGGTTTCTGTTTAGAGAATCTCCAACTATTATCAACCTCTTCCCTCTAAGTCTCTCCAGCATGTCAGCGCCATTAAACCTTGGAAACTAATATCAATTAAAAACTGCTAAGGATACATATAATGTAACTAATTGGGATTGGCTTAGTGAACTTGAAATAGTTCAATTACCTTGGAATTTCACACCCCTTGGCTTCCCATCTCCATCTCTCATATTCAGAATCTGGTCTTCCGTTTTTCTGGCAGCTCACATGTTCACTGAGAAAAGGACACTCTGAAGCAGAATAGATAGGACTTCCCTCAGGGTCATAAACCCATTTCCCATCAAAGATATTGCATTTTACTTCTTCCTCATTTACAGGCTTTCTATTCTTAGTGAAATTTGTGGGCTCCAACAAATCTAGCTTAGAAGTGTCTGAACTTGATGATCTTTCTGATTTGATTATGTTTTGGAGAGCTGAAATATTTAGGCTGCCCTGGCCTTGATTTAGACTTAGTAACAGGATAATGCAGACTATGAAACTTGCAATAGTACAAAGACTCCAGGTTTCATTTTTGGTGGAAGAAATCTCCATGACTTAAGATTTTCGAATTTGGTTTTGGAAGGTGTCTATAAAGCCAACAGTGATTTATAAACAAAGGGAGTCTTTTGGTTATGGTAAGCTCGAGCTTCTCGGATTTTGATACGAGCTTATCGGATTTTGATACTGTACTCATCAATAATAACTGTACTTATCCCAATACAATTTTAAATCTAATGACCAATAAATTTTTTTTCTTTTAATATAATAATAGCTCACGAGCTGATTCCACTCATTTACATCCTGCTTGTAACATCAAACAGAAAAAATGGAGTAGTTTTACTTAAATCTACCACCCACCAAACATTGGAAAACGAAGGGGTAAGCATACCTAAACCAGTTACGTACCTGCTGCTTCCTTTCACTTACCAATTACCACTAAGAGTTAACCACTCAAAGTTGAGTGAAGAGAAATTTTGCATGGTCAAGAATTCAAATCCTAGCTAACTAACGATTTCTTTTTTATTTTCTTTTTTCAAGAATTCTTGCTATGCAAACAACTCCAAGATTCCAAAAATCGTATTCCCTTGGTGGACTGGAAATTATGTTGTTAATGTTATATATTTGGAAGACATAATTAAGTCATAGCAACATAATTAGTTAGCTACAAAGCAACGTCAAATTAGGACACGTTACAATAAACTTGTAGTTTAATTTGAATTTGATAGTTAAGCTACGAAAAATGTTATAACCTCGTCATGTCTTATATAAAACAAATTTGTTAGCCATTAGATTTTAAAATTGTATTAAGATAGCTAAATTTTTTAATTCTCAGTGAGTAGAGCATATTTTAGCTATTAACAAAATTAATATTTATATATTTTATAGATGATTAACCATACATCACATCTGATACTCCAAAATTCTATAAAAGTCAAGAACATACTTCATGCAATTTCTTTAAAAATATATAAATTTTTCTTGATTAATTCCTCTCTCTCTCCATGTATATATATATATATATATATATAAACCAACCATTAATGTTCAAACTCGCAATCTTGAAAATGACTTCAGTATTTTTTATTATGGTTCATGGTTCATTTTTATATATTTTATATTCAGTTCATCTTTTTGCCCGTATATGTTATTAATTGCATGTCATTCATGGCTGCATGTGTTGATTGAATATAACTGCCTGTATAGGGTGTTGCTGGGCATTTTCAGCTGTGGGAGGACTGAAGGGATTAACAAGCTATCAAACGGTGAATTGATAGCTCTAGCTATCATAGCAAGAGCTAGAAGATTGTGACAGCAGGCGAAGATGAAGGCTGTGAAGGAGGTGTAATGGAAAGTGCATTTGAATTCATAATAAACAACAATGGATTCACAAGTGAAGCTCATTACCCTTACAATGGAAATGATGGAACTTGGCTTCCCAGATAACTACTATCACAGGCAATGAAGCTGTTCCAACCAACAACGAGGGAAAGCTATTGAAGGCAGTTGCAAACCAGCCAGCGTCAGTTGCAAACAAGATATTGGAAATAATAATTGATGGCCTCAATTTTCCAAATTCAATGCTCGTTTGCTTTGTGCTTCATTTGACAATCTTAGATAGACAAGCTACATGTGAACAAATGCTACATGTGCTAAGCATTGGCAAATATGCAAACCCAAGTACCTAACCGATGTGTAATGGTTTTAGGATGCCCGACAAATCGTATAAAATCAAAGAAAGTAAAATATAATAGAGAAAATTCAGAAAATATTAAAATTATGTAATTCACTGAAGAGGATTATTATTTCTAATTGGGCTGGGCTGGGCTGGGCTGGGCTAGTATATTTTTACAAGATAAATAATATAATTCTATTTGAGGCATTATCAGTGTCACGAGTGCCGCAGCAAGTTGATGTGGAAATTCTGCCTTTCCACTCCATCATTGAAGTAAATGGGCTCTGGCCCATGACTTTGGTGACTTGAGTGGTTCACATCACATGACTCTTGCTAATAGATAGCGACAGGGACTCAATTTCCCAGCATTCATTTCATTTTTTTGTTTTTTAGTATAGCCATAATTTCCTTTGTACCGTAGATGTAAATATTTTTTACCTCTTTCAACAAAATACGTTTTTTACAGCCAACTTGGGTTCTCAAAAGTACGATTATTTACCTTCTTAATCAATATATTTTTGGTCCAACGTTTATTTGATTTCAATGTTTATGAATTTAACAACGTACTTATTAGGTATAAACTTAGGTTAAATTTCTTTTTTCATTTCAATATTTTACAAGTAAAAATGTAAAGCTATAACTCTAAATTTAAAATAAAATCTATAAACAAATTAAAATAATTGATAGTTTTAAATATTCATTTATTTCAAATAATTATTTATCCAAATATTGCTACAATGGAACGTGCTACCACTTATGATGCAAATCCAATGTTCTATTAACACGATTTGATTATTTACTTTCAATCATATATTCTAATTTCATATAATAAAATATAATTTTCAGTCTTGTGATGAAAGAAAAGAAAAAGAATAGAAAAATTGGGGGACAAAAGTTATGGATTAGTCCAAATTAGAACTAATTGAGCAATCAATTTACTTGTCTTCTCAAAATCGCATGCCATTCTAGTTTTTAAATTAGGCTGGAATGCGAAAAGAGCTATCGAGTTCGATTCTCACTAAACACATCTACAGAGAAGAACTTTAATCGTAACTAAACTCTGAAAAACCACAAAAATGCTACAATGATTGGATTGTGGAAGTGTGCATATGACTTTTCTAAAAAAACCAGATGCTTTTAAAAGTCAAAATTGGCATATTACTCATCTTATAAGCAAGTACTAACCTAATTTTGTAGGCCAGGATTTATGACCCACATAACCCAATTTGATTGAAAGATTCTATATTTATTTTATTTTTGTTCTCTAGAAGATTTGCTAGCAAATTACATTTAATTAATTTTGTCTACATGAACACCATCTCAACTCTTTGATTAAAAATGAATCATTTTCACAAGAAAATGTAAAGAGATTCTTATCACTTAAAACCCTAATAAAAAAAATAAAAATTATAAAGGTTTAGCCAAATTGATTGCTTTTGGAATGCACAAATAATATCCTATTCATTGGACTTAAAAGTATGTACAAAACAAGTTGATGATATTGCATTATTAGCACACCACAAGTAGACAATCTTTTGGTTCAATTTGGGACCCAACCAAGAAAAAATCTATAGTAAAAAGCATAATACAAGTAATCATCAATTGGATTGATTTGAATACAAAGCATATTTAGTGAGTGAAGTTTCTCTTAAACTACAAAGCTCCATCTCTAAAAAAATTAATATTTATTCGTAACTAAATGTCTATAAGATTCGAACTTTAAAATTGTAATTATATATTTTCACATAAAAAATTCTTTGTGCGGATGAAAAGATGTTAAAGGGATTTCTTATTTTTCAAATAGATCTTTCTATATCGATTTATTGCAAGAAAAATATTTCGAATTTGATTCATTGAAAAGATTCTATCTGAAAATCATTTGGGTGGGAGCATTGAAATAATGTGTGTGAAGCTATTAGCTCTATTATAGAAGTATGGTTGGGTGTCTATTTAATGTGAGCAATCATTAGGAAGCAAAGAGAGGAGGAACTGTTGCTACTGCGATATTGAAGTTCAAAGCCGCGGCCGCCTTGGAAATTGCTTTTTTTAAGGCCAACTTGTGTGGACTGTGGACTAGTGATTTCAATAACAACATTACTTCAATTATCTATACCTTATTTTTAAAAAAATAAATTAAAATTAAGAATCATTTGTTTTTAACTATAAATAAATAAATCAATATCTAATATGAATTTTCAATGTATTGTATAATAATAATTACTGATTTACTTTTTTTTCATTCAAACAAAGAGTTTAAATATTTTTTTCCTTTTTGGAAGAAAAGAAAAATAGTTTGCATGCTGCAAAAAAGACTGCACGAAAGACGTACTGAATTACACATGTTAAATCACATCACATCACATCCATGATTGGCCTACTGAGTGAGGTGAGTTGAGGTGAGGGTATTATTTTCATTTCCTTAGGAGATAATACCATTTATCCTACTTAATTGGAAATTATTTAAAAAAAAAAAAGAATATCAAAATATAAAAAAAAAACCCTAATTCAGTAGACTGATTATTAATTTCTCTCTAACTATAAAAATAATTATTTTCAGAATTCTTTTTTTAATACTGTAAAAAGAGAATTTTAATTAAAAATTTAAGATAAATAAAATCAAGAAAGTTGATATGGTGCAGCACATGGAGTTGGATTCCATGTCTCTCCATGTGCTAATTTGTTTTCATGATCATCAACTGGTCAACTCTTATATATTTTTCATTTTTCATATATATATATATATATATATTGTTAATTAAGCATTAATGGAAATAAAATTGGATAATTAATTTATTATAATTTTAATTTGTGGAGAGGACAGAAAATCCATTCTTGTATGTGGGAAACATTTGCAAAAATTAACAAATTTGGCAATGATAGATCTCATACTCCCAACCCCCAAGATTAATAAATTAATCTTTGCATGACAAAGATGTATCAAATAGTATATTTTATCTGTCCATTTCTATTTATCACTTTAAAAAAAAAATTGTTTTATTCAAAACCATCCACAGCTTTAATTAAGAAGATCAAAGAATACTAATTAATTTTTTTTTTTGAGAAATAATAATTAATTAATTGAATTATCTGTATATGTTCCTTTTTTCTTGAAATAAAGACTTCTCCTTTAAATTTTATTGGTTCTTTTTCTTGTGAAACTGAAATAGAATAATTACATTTATTTCTCCCCACAAACATTTACTGCTACAATATTTTACATTTCACTTTAACATAAATAAATAAGTAAAGCTGTTAAAAACAAAGCTGAATGAACTGTCAGCAAACCTTTCAGTGTTTATCAAATACTATAGCAGCCTTATTTTTCTGCTCTCCCCTTCAAAATTCAGACCATATGCTGCCAAAAAAATAATATATATATATATATACACAATAATTCCAAAAAAAGAAGGATAATTTTTATTAGTTTATGTGCATGAGATTAGACTTTTTTATTTTTTTTATTTTTTATATATACTCTTCAGCGGAGTTAATATTGATTAATGAAAATAAGAGTTTTTGAAAGATTGATATGTAGCTATTCAACCTCCACCAAATTGCACTCAAATCACCTTTTTTTTTTAACAACTAAAGAAATGCTTATATATAATGTTAGTGTAAGAACAAAGTTTAAAAAGAACAGACTTTCAAATGAAGGGAAATTGATGCATTGATGAAATAATTATGTATGTTTCAAATTTAATCAATTTCTTTTTTTTTTTTTTTTTTAAAATGACTCAACCTATGTTTTGGAACACAACGACTTATATTCTTTACCCTAAATTTATTTTCATAGTATCTCAATTTATTTCCATAGTGTGTCTACTGAAATAATTTTTTTTTTTTTTTTTTTTTTTTGAATTGATTGCAATTGGTTTTAGAAAATGGTGAGTAATGACTGACGACTCAAGAATTGATGATAACCCTACAAAAACAAAACTAGTTTTCCAAAGCCTGTGGGGATAATAGTCCAGATTGAACTTGTTCAGACAACAACCCCCCAAAAGAGACAAGTGGGTCTCTTGCTCATGAAAGTTTTCTTTTATCTGGTCCCCTTCACAACCTCTTACACGTGTATCACCAAATTTCCTTGAAGTATCCTTCTTCCTTCTCGTTGCTACTACGAAACAATTTCTCAATCCCAAGGCGGAATTTCTAATCTTATGATTATTATTTGAATCTCACATGTCCCGTAGAGTGTGGTTCGTTGCTTCTCTCCCTTACGGTATCCAGGTTCTCCACAATCCTCCTTCGAGTTAACTCATCATGATTTAGTAGGTGTTGAACACACTTTCTTTCTTTCTCTTTCTCTCTCAATGCACCGAAAGAAGAAAAAAATTCCAGACCTCCTTTTCTTTACAGATTTAGTTGGTTAAACAAATTGTTTATTAGCAACTAAAGAAAATAGAATGACAGTAGCTCCTTTTTGTTTTGGATATGAAAAGAAGGGCCATTTTAAGAGTACAGAAGAGAGCAAGTTGGAGGAGGAATTTGACTGAAACAGTGAGTGGATATGCAGGGTGGGTGATTGAGAGCTTGAGTCTGATTCTAAAAGTTAGAAATGGCAATCAGAAATTGAGTAGGGCATACACTAAAGCATCAGTTGTACAAACACAAACCAACAAAAGAATTTGGCTGGTTATATTGACTTTAGCAAAATTTTAACTCCAATGACATTATTGCTTTTGCAATGTCCTTTGTTTTTTCTGAAAGCCTCTCCCCTTCTCCTTGTTTCATTTCTTTGATTCTTTCCTCTTTCTTTTTGGAAATTCATTCTCAAGTAACCATGTCCTTACAAAAATTCAAACGATAATACAAATTTATTGCAATAACCATACCATTAGAGTTTTTTTTAAAAAAAAGAAACATTCGGATAACTACATATTGTATGTTAGGTTGAGTGGGGTTTGTTTGGCCCTATATCATAGGAATTAAAAGTCAGCATGGGCAGATGCTTCTCGAACCATATAGTTTTAATTCAACTCTACAATTTCTCTTTTTCTCAAAAGGAAAAAAAAAAAAAAATCTATAATTTTAGTATTATTAGAGCACCAACTTATCTTTATCTTTATCTATATAGACCTACCGCTGAACTGTATCTTAGTGTGCTGCTTAATCGTATTTTATGAAACCATGAAGAGAGTACATTAAAATTCTTAATTGCCACAAAGGTTGGAAGTTACTGACATTATTGTAACTGTAAAATTTGAAGTACAACTGCGTATAAGGCTTACTTTGAAGGTTTATTTTTATTGCGTTATAAAATTACCACTAAATGATAAACAGTAAATAAAAAATAAAGTTGATTATCAGCTTTTTATAATTATTTTCTAACAATGCAAACCTCCACTACTAATACAATATATACGTAAATAATTTATCTTAAAATAATATACAGAGCGAGTGATTTAAGTGATAACTATGCTTAAATTCAATTTTTTTTAAAAGAAATTGACTTGCATATTATTTTATTATTTTTTGAAAATATCTAATTATTTGTTGAAATGTGGTAGCTAAAATTTCATTTTTTTTAGATACATGAGATGTTCAATTGATCGGAATGACACTGTAATCTGCACAATAAAGACATCTCTTCTTTTTAAATAGCATTCACCAAATCAGTGATAAATAAGAGATAAAAAGACCAATCGAATCACATCCGATCTGATCGATAAAATTTGATTTGATTTTAGTATTATTAGAGTCTTCCAAGATATAAATCGATGCAAGATAAATATTTAAAAAAAAATGAAAAAACAAAGTGAAAAAGTTATTGAATCACCAAACATAAGGAAAAGGAACCTTTAATAGAGAGCATGCAATATAATATCTCATTGTTGGTAGGGAAAATGTTTCCATTATTTTTGAATCAAGCTGATCATTATGATTCCTATTTTTCAAAGTAAGTGAATTGGAATTGGGATGGGAATCATCACCACATGCCACATATAAATGTTCTTTTTTTAAATAAAAAAAAAAAGAATCCATCCAAAGATTTCTCATTTTCTCTTCATTTTCTTTAATTTTTCTTGTCAGAAACAAATAAATATAGGACTCTTTGACACATTCCATGTGAAACCCCCCCAAACCTCTCTCTTTCTCCCTTTACATTATTATATAAACACTTCTGAAAACAGCTTTCTCTTCACTTCTCGTCTTTTTCTTCAAAACAAAACTAAAGTTTCTGGTTGGAAACGAAACCCAAGATTAATATTGTTATGGGTTTCTTCTTCTTGATTCTTTCTCTGTTTTTGTTTACATTAACAAAAAAAGCTGAGAGCTTCTATAATAATATTAATTATAACATTACTGTTACCGACAGTATTAATAATTTCTCTACCAGTTCAACCAGAGAATTACTAGCTGCAAGAAGTAAATGCAATTGGTTCCAAGGCAAATGGGTATTTGATCCTAAATACCCTCTTTATGATCCTTCGACTTGTCCTTTCTTAGATGCAGAATTCAACTGTCAAAGAAATGGCCGCTCTGATAAATACTATCTCAAGTACAGATGGCAGCCCTTCTCTTGTAACTTGCCCAGGTACTGTGTTTATGCAAATTATGATTGATTAGTAACCAAAATGGAGGCATTTAATTAGGTTTTTTTAGTGTTTCAGGTTTAATGGTTTGTATTTTCTGGAAAAATGGAGAGGGAAGAAGATAATGTTTGTGGGCGACTCATTGAGTTTGAATCAGTGGCAATCTTTGACATGTATGCTTCATGCTTCTGTGCCTAATTCAAAAGCTACACTGATAAGAACAGATGGCTTAGCTTCTGTCACATTCGAGGTTAGATTTTCCAAATTGAATTGTCTTTCTTTCTTTTTATTATTGTTGGATTTAAATTTAAAAATATACAGTTATATACCAAACTATACAGTTATGGACAATTAATCATTGCCTGGCTATAAAGCATGCACGTCTTGTCCTTTTATTTTTTGATTTGAGAAGATAAAGATTTTATTGCTTGAACAGTTATTTCTTGATTTTTTTTTTCTAATTAAGTTAAACCTTGCAGTTTTTGAGAAAAAAAAAAAAAAAGTGGGTTGAACAGTTTGTCTCTAAAAATATAAAGAAGACTGCGAACATCAACTCTTTCCAGAATTCGAGTTTTTTATGCACCGACTCCTTCTTTCTTTTCCTTCTTTTGTTTCTGCTTTTTGAGTTGAAGTTTGAAGTTTGAAGGTTGAATTTGTGTAGTGATGTTCTAGCAGGAATGGAGTTATTTAAATTATTTGTATTTTTTTCCTTATAGCATTAAAAGAGGACCGTGATTGGTGGTGGGCTTTTTTTATTTTTGCCGGAGACATGTCTAGGTTTTAACTATTACCTTATCTTGTGCTGGAAAAAAGAAAGAAATTTGGTAAAACATTTTCCCACTGTATTTGTTTTTACAATTTCATGCATTAATAAAATTTTTTATTATTTTTGTTTCCAAATGCAAATTTTTATTATCTTTTTCTTGTTTTGGCAAATTGCAATTATGATGCGTTTGTTGAAAAAGAAAATACTTTTAAGAGCAAAGCACAGTGAGTAATGATGACCCCAAAATTAGCTCCTAAAATTTTTCTCATTCACACTCAATAAACCCGTGAAAATGATAAAATGCTGTCTTGTAATTGCAATTAAATTTTGAATTAAAAAATTCTAATAATGGTTTGATTTTTGTGTGCAGGAGTATGGAGTTAAGATTCTTCTATATCGAACGCCATATCTAGTTGATCTTGTGAGTAGCAAGGCAGGAACTATTTTGAAGCTCGACTCAATATACGGTGGCAATACATGGCTAGGTATGGACGTTCTGATCTTTAACACGTGGCATTGGTGGACTCACACAGGAAGAACTCAACCGTAAGTAATTTTCAAAGAAATTATCTTTTTGAAATGCTAGCTATTTTATGTAATTTGAATGATTGCAGATGGAATTATATCCAAGATGGGAATAAAATGTACAAAGATATGAACCGTCTGATTGCATTTTATAAAGGACTCACTACATGGGCTAGATGGGTCAACCGAAATGTTGATCCTTCCAAAACCAAAGTCTTCTTCCAAGGCATCTCTCCCACTCACTATGAGTAAGCTAATTCCTTTCTTTCTACTTCACAGTTGAAATGCAATTCAAAAGAACAACACTAACTGATGTAATTAGGGGAAAAGATTGGAATGAACCTGCAAAGTCATGTGTTGGAGAAACCCAACCATTCTTTGGAACAAGATATCCAGGAGGCATACCACAGGCTTGGGTTGTGGTCAAGAGAGTTCTGAGCAGGATCAAGAGACCAGTCTATTTGCTAGATGTAACTACTCTTTCACAGTACAGAAAGGATGCTCACCCATCAGATTACAGTGATAACCACAAGACAGATTGTAGCCATTGGTGTTTGCCTGGATTGCCTGATGCTTGGAATGAGCTTTTATATGCAGCTCTCTTTTAGCTGGGGTTATTATTACTAGTAACTTCTAAGGTAGTTGATTTTTTTAGTAGAAGATGATCATTATTTCAATGAGTTTAGGAGTTTGAAGATTTTCTCTGTTCCTTTCTATTGTTGTTGTGCAAGTGGGAAATAAGAAATTTAGAATGAGGAATGTGATGCTTCAATTGTAAATTTTATATTGTTTCTCTTACTTAATTGTATGAAATTTGTTTCCTCTGTTTCAATATAAATGCTCATGGAGTTCAATTTGAATATTCTTTTTCTTAAGATTCTTGACTTTGTGGACACTGTCTGCTAAATTCAAGACTACTTTACTAGGTAACGGGTGAATTTTGAATTTCACCGTTGAGTCCTTAATTGTGTCAATCATTATAATTTCTTAACTTTAAAGTAGTAGCCAAACTTTCAAAAAAATCGAAAATCAAATCCAATTATTTTCTGTTTTTCGTTTCGTCACTCAATTTCGGATTCAATTTCCAACATTTTATATTTTTAGATTATTATGAAACACTTACTTTTGGAGTAAATCAAATTGAAGTGAATAATTTGGTTTCGTTTCAAGAAAATTTTATTTTTAGTTTCAATTTGAGCCTGTTTGCATAGTTTGAGGATTTGTTAGATAAAATTAGTTGTTTTGATAGCTGTTAGCCGTTTTTCTAGCGTTTTGTTTAACTGTTTGAATAGTATTTTCATAAAATACTAAAAAATAAACATTATATAAATTAATTTTTTATAAAAATTTTAAAAGTTAATGTAATTTCTGCGATTAGCGGTTTTTTTTTTTTCTCAAAACTTCAAAAACTATTTAAGAAGTGATCGGGGAAGAAAAAGTCTAAACCAGCTAAGTGTAGAATTTTGATGTTGAGCCTTCACCTACTAAGCAAAAATCCATTGGGCCATTGCAAATAGCCCAGGTCATCATGAAGTGTAGAATGTAGATGATAGGATATGAGATGGCCGAAGGGATTCAGGTCATTGTCATGGGCCTAAAATAAATTCTTTTACTTGGATCCATTATTATTCTTTGTAAGGCCCAGCACAGTCCAATTGCCAATCCATGAAGAAGAGTGCAATGAGGTTCTGACACGTGGCTGTTTATTTTACCTGCACCTGTGAGTCAAGCCTCACTAATCTTGATCATCTCCGTCAAGGAAATGAATGGATGAGGTCGAATGCTGACTCACCCATCTTGTAACTACAAACTAACACGTGGCATTGTAGAATCTGACACATGTCCGCCCAGTTCGTGCACACACGATCATTTCCTTCCTTAAACCGCCATCAATCTCCTGCTTTTAACTCCATCTCCGACGTAGGCCGAAATCCACTTAGCAAGAAACCAAGTATAACACAACCCCGAAATTGCAGAAATGGCGTCTGAGAAAGAACGCAGAGAAAATACAGCCAGTGAGCGAGAGGTTCGTTTAGAAAAAGATAGAGTTCCAAAAATGACTAGTCATTTCGAGTCTTTAACAGATCGGCCGGAGAAAGCAAAAGAAAGTTCCGATGAGCCAGGGGCCCAATTCGAGTCTCTTGCTGATAAAGTTGCGAATGAACAAGAAAGACAAGGAGAGAAACCGAGAGGAGCTTATTCTGTTGGGAAATATGAAGTTAGCGGTGGTGAAGAAGAGAAAGGTTTCAAAGAGGGTGAAGAAAACAAACAGCAACTTTCTCTTGAAGAAATATCGAAGCTTAGAGAAACTGCGCAGAAGAATTCAATGGAGGCTATTAAGGGTGCACAGGAGAGATATGAGAAAGCAAAAGAGGAGATAAGCCAAGGTTTAGTTGCTGCAGCTGAGTATGCTAAAGAGAAAGGTACACAAGCTACAGATACTGTTGTTGATAAGAGCTCCCAAGCTACAGATGCTGTTAAAGAGAAAGGAGCAGAAGCAAAAGATAAAATAGCAGCGCAAGGCTCTCTAGCTAAAGAGAAAACTGCTCGAGCAAAAGATACTGTTCTTGGAAGTGCTCAAAAAGCATCACAACAGATAGCAGAGAAAGGGTCTCAGGCAAAAGACACTGTCATTGAAGGCACTCAAAAGACGAGCCAGTATATTGCAGAAATGAGCTCTCAGGCAAAAGACACTGTTGTTGGAGGTGCTAAAAAAACATCAGAATATGCATTAGAAAAAGCAGCTGCAGCTAAAGACAAGACTGTGGAAACGGGTAAAGAGGCTGCTCATTATGCTGGAGAAGTAGCAATTGATGTGAAGGACAAGGCTACTGCGGCTGGTTGGACCGCTGCGCATTACACCACTGAGAAAACAGTGGAGGGGACAAAAGTAGCAGCAAGGGCCGTTCAAGGAGCAACAGAGAAGGCAGCAGAGCTTGCTGCAAAGCCTTTCATTGCTGCTAAGGATGCTGTTGCGTCTACTGGTGAGACTATGAAGGAGTATACTGCTGGGAAGAAACAAGAGGCAGAGAGAGAGGTGGAAGCCAGGAAAGCAGCACAAGAACAGGTATGCAATTGAATTGTTAGTTCTTACCTGTTAATTTCAATTGCTAGGATTATTAAATTTAGAGAAATGGGACTAGCTGGTAAAGATAGTCAGGCATTTTTATAAATTAACTAAAATGCAGGTTCATTAATGAACCACGAAATGATGATGCTATAAAGAATAGTGGAGATCTTGATAGCTTCATTTACGAATGGCTATTGCTAGCATCCAATGGCACTTTAATCTGCATTTTTCGACTTTATTTTTAAGGAAAAAAAAAAAAAAAAGAGGAAGTAAACGAGTGACTTTGTTCTCGTCGAGTATTCTATTTGCATAACTTGAACATTTGCTAAGATGAGTGTTCTGTTAGCTGTTTATATTCCCATTGGTGATAAATATTTTAGGTGGAAATTAGAATTGCCTAATTGAAGATAACGAGAGAGTTTTACAGGTTCGTTCAACAGGAGGAGGAGAAGAATGGGAAACTGCAGGGAGGTTCACCGAAAAAGCCACTCAAGGCTCAGAAGAAAAGCCAGAAGAGCATCATCAATGGCAGCAGCAAAAGGGAGGCAGCAGCCTGCTCGGCGCCATTGGCGAAACTATAGCAGAGATTGCTCAAACAACTAAAGAGCTTGTAATTGGACAAGCCAAACCTGGTGCGGGATATGAAGAACATGAAAGAAAATAATAAGTAGATGAATAAAGACTTTGGTGTTCTGTTTCTGGCCACATGAGTATATAAAAACTGATTATAATATGCTATGTCATGGCTTTCTTGAATCTGTTTTTGTGTACAAATCTCTTTTTTTCTTTCTTTCTTTCTTTCTGTGTTACCTTATACATGTGGCTTGGGATTTCTTGAATAAGTTTCAAGATTTAATTAATGCATTCTAATATTATATATAAAAATCTTGGCTAGAGTCCCACTAATTTATCAGCCCATAATTATCAGCTGATCCATATAATTAAGTTACGTAGAGCTCAATTAATCTGAAATTCAATTAGGCTTTCCATATTGCAAGCGCCCAGTTCAACCAAAGAAATGCTTATTTAGCTCCCAACTAGCAGCCAGATATTAAGGGAGGTTTAAAAGTGATGAAAGCAAGCGAGACAAAAATTTGCGTAAATTTGCTTTCTGCTTAATTTAAGTTGCAGCAAGTAACAAATATTGTAAGAACAGCAAAATCAACCCAGAAAAGCTAAAGACAGGCTTATCTAAGCTAAAAAATGGCGGGTACAATAGCAAAAAGATGGAGAGTTCTAAGTGGAGAAGGTAATTGGAGGGAACTCCTAAACCCTCTAGACAAGGATCTCCGGCGATACTTAATTCATTACGGCGAAATGGCTCAAGCTACCTACGACAATTTCATATCAGATGTACGGTCAGGTTATGCAGGAGACTACAGATATCCAATGAAGAAAATGTTCTCCAGAATTGATCTAGACATTGCAAATCCATTCAAGTACCGAGCTGTTAAATATGTGTATGCAACTTCGAAAGTTCAACTTCCACAAAGCTTTATGGTAAAATCATTAGCAAAACAACCCTGGAATAGTCAGTGCAATTGGATTGGATATGTAGCTGTAGCTACCGATGAAGGTAAAGCTATTTTGGGAAGAAGAGACATAGTAATTGCATGGAGAGGAACAATCCAACCTATTGAATGGGTTAAAGATTTTCAGGCTCCATTAATTTCAGCTTCTCATATATTAAAATGGGACAAAGACCCTCATGTTCATCAAGGATTCCTCTCTCTCTATACTACAGCTGATTATGTTTCTGCTTACAGTGAAACCAGCGCAAGGGACCAGGTAATGATATTGTGTATTTTAGTAATATTTGCTTTCGTTTTATAAAGTTGAAACTACAGCTAGGATCATAATTCAGCAGAATCGAGCTCAACCGGAAAAACCCGGGGTTTGAAACTCCGGGAGAACCTAATTGGGTTTTATTTTTAAACTCGAACTCAATTCCAGTTAATGCACCAAATATTCGAGCTCTACTCACTTACAGTAGCTTATAAGTGCGTGTTAGCTATCAGGTTATCGAGGAAGTGAAGAGACTGATGCAAAAGTTCAAGCATGAGGAAACCAGCTTGACGGTCACAGGACACAGCTTAGGAGCAGCGCTTGCAACTCTAAATGCGATTGACATTGCTGCAAATGGTTTCAATATAAGAGACGAATCCAAGGAACGGTCTCCAGTCACAGCTTTTGTCTTTGCAAGCCCGCGAGTTGGGGATCGAAACTTCAGGGACTTATCTGAATCTGTAGAAAATCTGCATATTCTGAAAATTAAAAACTTGAATGATCTTGTACCTCTAACTCCACCTACGGAAACAGGATATGCAGACGTTGGAAAAGAACTATTATTGAATACCCTGATATCACCATTCGTGAATAGACCGGGAGGACCTATAAGTTGGCATAACTTGGAGGCATATTTGCATGGAGTTGCAGGAACACAAGGTGATAAACCAGAATTTCATCTGGAAGTTAAAAGAGATATTGCATTATTAAATAAGGAAATTGGTAATTTGCGGCCAGAATATTTGATTCCTCCTGCTTGGCGTTGCCCTAGAAATACAGGGATGGTTAAAATGAATGATGGTTCTTGGGAACTCCGCGATCAAGAAAGTGAGGAAGATGATTGAACTAAATGGATATATCAAGAACTGGCATGTAATTGCAGAATACTCAAAACTGCTTCATTTATCTTCCTTTCTCTTTTTCTTTTTTTTGGGAAAAACAGTGTTTCACATATGAGTACAAATGGAATTAGAGAACATATTGAAAACGGAAGTGCCAATAAATTTATACATCAAATATTGTAATCATGAACCATACCACAAATTTTCGACTCTCTCTATAATCATAAAGAACAGATGAGGAAAAAAAAAAATTCCCAAGCTAGATACAGAAAATTAATCACTATCTAATTATCTATGCTTAAAATCATAAATCAACAAGGTATTTGAGAAGTGAACCACTCCATAACATGAATAGGTGCTTTGATCAACTCCAGAGCCAGCTCCACTATCACGGTCACACACAAACAACAGGGGCATATACATGTCAACAACAACCTGTACCGTTTGTCAGTTTCCAATATTAGATCCAAATTGATTAGTTAAAAACAAGCCAGATCACAGTCCATCAGAAGCAATAAAGGACTAGTAGAAAATGAGAAAATCTTAAATACCCAGAAACTGAAACGCATCAAGAACTTATGTCCGGTAGTAAAGGGGTAAAAAAGAATGGAACTTTTTAATACCCAGAAAATGAAATGCATCAAGAACTTATATTTGATAATAAAAATGTCAAAAAAAACGAAGAAATCTCAAATACCCGAAATTTTAAACAGAAAAAAAATTGAAAGACCAAAAGAAGAAAGAAAGAGACGAACGAACCCGACGATCCACACGGCAACCCCAACAAAGGAGATAAGCAGAGACAGAAAGGCAAAGGGAAGCCCTAAAAGAAATCCCAGAGGCCTACAACCGTCGCACATAATTTCGCTTCACTTGTGTTTCTTCTTCTACTTCCGGATGAAAAGTTCCCTTTTTTTAACGAATCTCTCCTCTCTTTTTATCCATCTTTCTTTATCTGCTCTGTCATAGAGTTGTAGTATCAGAGATCATGTGTTTATTATTAATTATATTTAATTAAAATTCAATCGAATTATTGAAAAGGACACCACACGCAAGTTATCTACAAGGACAGCGAATTGTTTGTTTGAAAATTAAACTTAGAAGGAAGGGGAGTTTATCCATAAGCAAGAGTTTCCAAGAAAAGCGTTGCCCTTCATTATACATTTTTTATTTTCGTTATTACAAATTAATTATCTTAAATTATAATAAAATTAAAATAATTTAATCAAATTACTTTAGGAGTAATCTATGAAATCAAGAGCATTTTTTATCTGAATATAAAAGTAATTTGTGAAAATAATTATTGTATTTAATTTAAAAAAAGATAAAAATCACTTTAAATAATATAAAAAAATAGAAAGTTTTAGTATTACTCGATTGCTGTGGAGCTTCCATAAAAAAGAAGTTCTAATAAGATATAGATGTTACAAGGATACAGCATGTGAACCTTAACAAAGGGCACCTTTGGCATAGCACAAAAGTTCCATACTTTCACATCATATGGCTTTAGGGAGGTCCAACAGCTTATTTATCTTATAGACCACTATCATCATCTCTCTTTCCCTCCTTTGGAAGATTATAATTACATGAAAACAATAGCCAATCCTTTCTATAATGGGTGCATCAATAATTATTGTCACAGAATAACTTTTTCAATTAAATGGACCAGCACTGTTTACTTCTAATGGATAAAAAAACCTTTGGTTGAGCAATTAAAGCTTTAAGAGATCCACAGCATTATCTGCTGATTTAATTGCATTTGCCATTCCCAAAATTAAGTAAAACTATGTTAGTTCTACCAAAGGCCAATTGACTTCCGGAAAGGGCAGGCACAATTAGGCTGCCAGGAATTGATCTCCAAGAAGACGAGTAGTCTGATATGATACTCAGTGTCTTGCTTTTCGCCTCTCCTGACTCGAGATTAAAGCCATGCTGCAATTCCAAATTCCAAGAATGACATTCCTGGAGTTATGTTAATAACCTGTAAGTTCAGGCATATATGAATCAAGCTTCCCAAGTCTTATGTTGAAGTTGTAATTTCAGATTTACAAGTCAAATGAAGAAAAAGTTTATTTCAAGTGGTGAACTAGTTTCTTTCGATCAGTAGTTACTGATTCGTAAATTTGATCAATTCAAGTTGTAATTTCAAAAACTGTTCGAGTCATAAGTTTGAAAAAATTATAGCTCCAAATTTAAGGATATCAGACCAGGTTTCAATTTATCATGCATGGATAAGTTGGTTAAATAGGAAATCAGATTGGAAATTTAGAATCAAACTATCCACTCACCAGTATAACATTCGTGAGCTTGAGCTCCTATGCATCTATGATAGAAGAATCAACCTGGGGGCTTGTTCAAACTTGCATTATCACACTCCATGGAGATGATAGAAGCAAGTCTCCCATGAACCTGTAACATTAGCCAGCAGTTGTGTTATGTTTGTCTCCTTTACAATATCCATATCCCCTTCTCTTTTGTGTATGAGAGAAGGGTAGAGATCATAATCACACACCGCAGTAAGCTGTTCATTTGCACCGTGTCTATCATTGTTATCTTGTTTATTTGTAACTGATGCATCATACCTTCACAGCAGAGAAAAAAAGAAGCTCAATAAAAATAGCAATCTTTACATGCGGCTTCAAAAGAAGATTGATATTCTGTTTCATTGTGAAGGAAACAAGTTAATGATCATACAGTAGGTAACAAGTAGTGACATTTTTAATTCAAACTGAGGAATCACCAAATAGATTATTACCAGTCCCGGGGAATCCCAGCTTCATCTCTAGCTGAATAATTGAAGGGCCCTTTTATTTCCACATTGTACTCCCTTAACAAGTCTGCATTCTTATTCCCAAAAAGTTTTGACAGTTTGTGAACAATACTTTTCTTCCCCGGCATGGAACTGAAAGCACATGCCATGCAATTGACTATATGAAATCAAATGAGTAGGCTGCTAATACCTTTAAAAGTGGAACAGGGGGCACGGGCCAATTTCTGACAGACGGAGACAAACCAATAGACACCAACAGCAACATGTGCAACTTCCTCATCTGCAATTCTAGCCACAATCTTAGATGTCTTGGAGTCTCCAAAGCCAATCAATTTCTGCACCAGTCTAGGTCCAGCATCAAGTCCTCTTGCCTCCTATATCAATAACAATTGAAAGAATGCTGATAATTTCTTTATCAAGTATTCATGTCTAATTTTATATAAATGAGAAAGAGAAAAATAAGAGAAGAGGGAAAGAAAGAGCGGGAAAGAACAAGCATCATCAATATTTGGAAGTTGAAGATGTCTGATTTCAGTCCCAAAAGAAAGTCGCTATGAATGACTAAAACAGTCCTATTGCTATATTATTTTGCTTTCCTCTTTACATGTATTACAATTCCTTAGAAACATAAATAACAAAAATCCTCTGCAGTGCTAGGAAAGGATATATGCCACGTTAATACAAGCAATCATAGCCAAAATGCAGTCGAACCATCTATAACTGGCATTGAGGTTCAATCAATTCACAAGCAGAAGAGGGAGATCTAGAAAGACAACATGAAGCATGTGGTCACTTGCACAAATCAAAGGAGATTGGACATTACCCCTGCCTGATTCCTTAAATTTGAAAGATCTGAACAAACCAGAGAAGACAGAATCAGACGCCAAATTACCGACGAAGACTCGTGAGAGTTCTATTTTGGTTCTTGAACAGAACATGTACAGAGTACTACTAAAGCTTCCTACTTGTCCAGCTCGTCTATACCATACATGCCAGGTTTTGGTTTGTCGAATCCCTTCAGTTTTGGATAAGAAAGCTATAAGACATCTGAGATGATAATCATTGCATTTTTCACTATCACATTAATCAGAAACCTGAACCATTTTACCAATATAAACATACAATATATTTGAATGGTGCATAATGCTCATTTTTGCTCGTTTACCACGAGAATTATACAGTTATTTGGAAAGCAAATATTAAAGATGGAATATTAGTTTCACATCAGTCGCTGCATATGCATATTGTACCAAGCAGCTACATCTCTAAGGTTGAGATGCATATATTAATCAATTACCTGGACAAGTGGAATTGCAGCCAACCTTGCCGCAACATTGTTAGATGATTTTTCACATTCCCTCCACAACAAATTATGAGCGGGCATATCTCCGTACCTACTTATAATGGAAATGTTATCTCGTCTAACCAAAGGCCAAGAATCAATTAATTTAACACACAAATTAATATTTGTCCTCACTTGAAACCAAGCTCAGCAAGTCTCTGAGAACACCAAGCAAAATGGCGACTCTCATCATCGGCAACATGTGCAAAGTCAGCAAAGAATCCTTCTCCTAAAGTCTCACCAAAAGGCGAAAATCGAACAACTGTATCCCATGCCAAATCAATTGCATTAAGCTCCACATGAGCAAGATTGTGCAGCATATAAGCATTGAGAGGTAAGCCAGAATCCTTGGGGGCTGGAATTTCCTTTGGAGAAACCTAAATCTCACAAATATAAGTAAGAAACAAACACATAAATCTCAATAATGAAGGTATGTGATCCAAAATTCTACATCATTAAATCATTATATTTCGCAATAGATCACTTTAACAGATTGCCAAAACTTAAACTTTGACGATTAAAAAGATAAAAAAGGAACAAATTCCATAAACAACGAACATGGAGGAAAGGAGCAATAAGAAAGCCAACCAATTCGGGTTTAAAAGGACGAGCAGGTTTAGAAGGAGGGGAAAAATCCCCAATAGGAAGCTTCTCGTTGTGCCACCTGGAGAAAGCGAGATGAGAAAGCTTGGATTTTGTGAGAGGGTCACTAGTGGAGAGAACAATAGCTCCAAGCTCTGCAAGAGAGGAAGCAGACCCAATTCCATATTCATTGGCGACAATTGAAGAGCGCGACGACAGCGGTCGAGACTCTGGACCATTAGGTCCCCAAAAGCGGTTCTCGTTGAGCGGACTATCCCGCCATGCTTGGAGACCGGACCATGGTGAAACCTCCAAAGAAGAAGAAGAAGAGAAGTATTTGGTCTGGAGAAAAAAACGTGGGAGAGAGGAGCAACTAATTAGAGTTTTCATGGATGCAAATTAAGTTTGCTGGGGTTTTACAAAGTAACCATTTTGATTTTGAGTGGATATGCATTGTTATATTGCTGCAATTTAAACATATTACTGCTCACCGTATGTTCAAAAACCGAAAATCTATGTGGTATAGATTGAATCTCTTAATGGATTAAAAATTTGCGAATCGAGCTCTAACGTAAAAGAAATGTCATATTAAGGGAATTCAAATGGTTATTGAAATTGAGCATAGTGAAGACCGGTTGGGACATTTGAGGCGGATTGGAAAAGAGATATTTCTAATGAAGCAATATGCTGTTACTAAATCACTTGAGAAGGAGGAATTACAGATTATCTTTTTGTATAACAACAAAGAATCCTGAATCTGCAAGGAGAAAATCAACAACAATGTTATGGGAACGAGGAGTAGCGGCTAGTTAGTCATGTACACGTGCTACAGAAAAGAAAAAAAAAAAAAAAAAAAACCAAACCCATCTGCTCTGTATCTAATCATCACCACATTCTACCCAAATATTATACAAATTTTTCTGCAATAGACAAATATTATGCCACTTAGTTTTAGGTTCGAGGAACCATTTATGCGGAGATACACTCCACTCTGCTCTGCGTGTGCCTGTGCCTGTGCCTGCTTTTTGAACTTCACTGTACACCAACTGCAGATTCCTCTCGCAAAATCATGACCTGTTATTCATGACATCACCTTGCAATCTACTCTAATCTTTCTGGGATCTGAAGCAAAAACAAGGATTGCACCATTAGGTAAACAAGCTTAGAATCGAAAAAGACTAATTGCATTTGAAAACTCCGCACGAGGAGTTTGCTTGATAGAGACCCAAATAACACCACAGGAAGCAGAATTGATCAGATATCCATCCTCAACAGCATAGACAGATCCAGTGAAAAGATCCAGATAAAAGCATTTTTATTGAATATTTAAGTAGAGAATATTTATAGGGTTAGAAAATGCAATGCCATATATTTACCGAATGAAAGCTGTGAAAAACATCATCCTTTACCTCTAGTTTCCAGAACATGCTAATTGAATTATCAACACATATACCGAACTGCAATACCAATTTAAACACATTCCAACAATATCCTACACCTTCCACATCTACCTAGTCCATATTTCTGTTGTAGAAAAAGCAGGGGACCGGGACATGAAATTTCATCAACTAACCTATATGTTAGCTATGCTATGGCCCTAACCTAGGAAACCCAATAGCCAACAATTACTGCATCAGTCAAGAAAAAATAAACAAGATGCATCATGCACGTTCATTATCCTACAACCCATTCAATACTAATAACCCTCAGTCGGAACCCTTTGCAACATGAATTTTGAAATGTAAAGCAACTTAGTCTCTTTTACTCCTTTTTCTGAATTAAGCAACAGTTTTTAGATGCACACTCAGCATACTGAGAGAAAGTTTAAGCACACTATTGATTTTTATAGATCCTGTAGAAAAGTCAATTGCTAATTTAAAAAAAAAAAATCGAACAGTTAGACTAAAATAAATGCCACTCAACTTGCCGAAACAATTGGGAAATAGGAATCTCACATGCCTTTACCTAAACACGTTCTCTTCTCTTGGACAGTCCTATAGGGTTCATTACCATTCATCCATCCCTCAAAAGATAAGATATCTCACTGGATGACAAATAAACCCTTAAATGTGCCTAACATACTGCAGAGTCAAACAATTACTGGTTAATTTAGACCACACAACAAATTGTTTTCGCATGCAAACCATAATAACCATGCCCAGAAAATTTTCGAAGTGGTGCAAGTCTAACCTCAAAAGAAATACTAGGTGCACATGATGCCCCAGTGATCAGGCACATAAAATCCACAAATATTTTATAATTATGACTATGATGTCCTCCCACACAAAATCACAGAGATATTTTATCAGTTATCATGAAATAATTTAAAGAGACGGGAAGGGTATAAAATAATAGCCATCATACTTCAATTGTTGATTGACAAGTGACAAGTCATCAATATAACTTCAAAAATTTACTAAATTTTTCATCAAATTAGTTTGCAAATATCCCCATATTTTCCTCCCTCTACGACTTTGGTTAGAGATGCATGATAAATCAGTTCGATGGGGCACAAATAGAAAACCACTTCCCATTATTATTACATTATCATTTACCTAACTACATCCCCTATTTACACAATCATGATCTGCATAAAGGAGAAGTACCCTATATGAATTGCCACTTGAATTGATTTAATATGCAACAAATTTATTTTCTCACAAGTTGAGCATTTCTGGTAAATTCACTGAACATACAGAGAAGATTGCCAAATTCATGTAAAAAAATGCATGAAAAGATTTAAAGAAATTGAGAAAAGGAAATGAACAGAAATGAACCTACCATAACTACTGAACTCCTCGGTTAATGCCCTACATCAGATCCGGACGCCGAAGAGCTGTCACTATCAGATTCTGTGATAAATCATACAAAAAAAAGACAATAAACAGCAGTACATTAAATTACCAACAGAGGAAACACATGTGAACAAATGTCGAAGAAATACAGGAAAAAAAGTATAACCTAAGAAATATATTGCCATACCACTTGAAGAGGTACCAGAATCACTACTAGAACTGCTTGAACTACTTGACCTAGTGCCATTATCTCCCTGATTCTCCACTTGAACAGGCGATGAGGCGGAAACATTCCTTTCATCAGCTAGCAAAGGAAAAAATATTTAAAGATAGCCAATTCGATCAAATAAATGACATAAACACTCATCTGAAGATCTATACCTGTTTTATTTTCTCGTGGTTCCTCAGCCACAACTGGTGTTTGTGTCTGCAAAGACAGAAAACAAAATCCATTCAGCAATCAATCCTTTCTCCTGAATAGAAAGCTTAAACATCAAAATAAACAATCAAACCCTTACATTCTCCTGTACATTCAGCTCAGCTTCTGCTCTTGCTTGGATAGCGAGTTCAGCTTTTCTCTTGTTCTTGCTTAAACTCTTCTTGTAGTTAGTAACAAACCTATCCAGTTCCCAAAGAGTCTCAGCATCAACACTATCAATATCCACTTCAATTTCATCATCATGTTGGAAAAGTGATGAATTTCTCTTCTTTATTATCTGGACGATATTGTCCAGCTTTTCTGAAGGTAAGCTCTGGAGGTTCGTGCTAAGTTTCTGTTTCTCCTCATAAGTCATGTCCCTCTTGTGTGGATCCTTCGCCTTGGGCTTTTTTGGAGCAGGGGTTCTTCCTGAAGGAGTTGTGCTAATAGGTTTTGTCCTATGTTCTCCCCTCGGATAAGTCATTGATTCTGATCTATCCAGAATCCTCCTCATATCAAGAGGAGGGGGTGGCAACGGATGAGCCTTCCTTGATGTTGGTGTAGGAATACCCAGCTCATAACTGACAGCAAACCTCATCTCCCTATCATAGTCTGACTTTATAACAGCCCACCTTTCCTCAAACATCTTCAATAGCATCTCTGCCATTATATGAACATCTTGCCCCTTTGGATTATACTTCAAAGCATTATGAAATGTTAGTCTCACATCCTCTGCAAACTCCTCAGGCGACTTGTACCAATTCTTGTGCAGCCTTGTCTTCACAGTGCCCAAGTCCATAGGATGCTTAATTATGGTAAAGTAATCATGCAAGCCAAGCTGCTTCACATCAACAGGACTATTAAACACCCAACCATGCTTATGCTTCATCAATTTCTCAAGCAAAGCACTACAATTCTTGAAAACCTTGGACCCTGTCCCAAATCCCAAATCCCCTCCCCCTTGCTTCTTCCCATTCAATTTCGATTTCTTGTTACTCTCTGCTGGTGGAAACTTGTCTTTAGCAAGCAAAAACTCCGAATTTCTATAGAACTGATTTGCCTTTGGTGTCCTCTTCTCTTTCTCCACAATCTCACCGCCACCCAGACTATTCTCCAGTACTGATATACTAAGCTGATTCAAAGGCCTAGACTGCCTAGGAGTAGGTGTTGGAACAGAAGTAGTAATCTCACGAGGAACACCAACTGATCCCACCTCTGAATAAACCCTCCTAAATCCATTATCAACTCCATCATTCAGAGAAACCCGTCCAGTATTAATACTACCAACACCAAGCTGCCCTTCTTTGTCCTCAATCTTTTTCACCAAACTCCTTACCATGTCAAGTTCACTCTCCAGTTTTTTTCTGAGCTCTCTCTTCTCCTGCTTAGACTTCGATGACAAATTTATCTTTACTTTATCTTCCAACCCTTGTTTCACCACTCCATTCCCAGCGGTCAGGTCCTGGCCACTTGGGGCCACGACAGCAATACCTTGCTGCCTATTGAGGCTAGAAGAATCATCAGAGTTGGCATCCAGACGGGAAATGGGTAGCTGTTGAACCAAATTTGTATCTTCCAAAGCTAGGTTTTGTAATTCTGGAACTTTAATTGAGTTGTTCTCATCATTTCGCTCTTTGATATTGTCATCGTTTCCATTCTTGCTGCTGTTTTCGTTATTGCCATTCTTGCTGCCGTTTTCGTTATTGCCATTCTTGCTGCTGTTTTCGTTATCGCCATTCTTGTCGCTGTTTCTGTTATCGCCATTCTTGCCGCTGTTTTTGTTATCGCCATTATTGTCGCTGTTTTCGTTATCGCCATTCTTGCCGCTGTTTTCGTTATCGCCATTCTTGCTGCTGCTGTCGTTGTTGGCCGCAGTCGCAAGTGATGGTGGAGGTGCAGGTGAAGGTGTAGTTGCAGTAGCTGTTGCGGTGGTGTTGGTAGCGGCTTGGTTTGTGTCTTTGTTATTGGTGGTGCTGGTGGGGGTGGCGAGGTTGTTGATGTTGTTCCTGTGCCCTTTAAAAGCTTTTCTTGTATAGACTTTGTTCTCTGTATACCTCGGTTTCTCTCTAGCTCCATCATTTCCACCTCCTTCTCCAACTATAGACCCCGAAGCCATACATGTAACTCCAAAACCCTAATTCTCTTTCTCTTCGCACCAGCGAATCACAAGACTGGCCCAAAACTAGGGTTTTTCACCTCTCCGTAAAACCACCCGCAAAACCCTAATTTTGCCCCAGAATCACAATTCAATCAGGGCAAAACAAAAACCTACAGCAAAGCTCGAACCTTTCTGGCTTTCTCGATCTACTCTAGTTTGAATCTATACAAGTACGAAGAGGGACTACCTACGCATATACATATATGTATACACACAGCCACATAGAAGAAAGAAGAGAAGAGATTGAGGATTGGAAGAAACACTAGGATTAGGGTTTCGCTTTTGTTTACCTTTCCTTCTCGATTTGATCAGATCTCCTTTTTCGCTCTCCCCTCTCTCTCTAGAAACACTTTCTCTCTCTAAAAAGTTATTTCTCTCTCTAAATTTCTCTCTCTACCTCACTATACCCTTATCTTACAGGTGTACGGTTCGCATGCATTCGTGTTTAAAAGAGTCGTGGTCGCGAAGTATCATGACAAAAATCGGTAGAGTTAGACTCAGATGTGGCAAGGACGCGTGGAATACAGCAACCAATAAGAGAGGGGAGACTGTTGAGCGTGACGTAAACGCGGGTTTGAGCATAAAAGAGGATTTAGTGGCGCGGAGTTTTGATTGTGGGATTTTGGAGAGTTTGCCCAACCGGGGAAATTGCGCGTGGCATCTATTCGCCGAGAGGTGTAGGAGGCGGTGAGCACTTGGTAACCGGCGATGTTTTGCACGCGCCGGTGCATGGGTTGCTAATGGAGGGCTCTGTTTGAGCGGTTCAAATAGGGGTGATGTGGCAAATCCAGGCCCAAACTGATGATCTAGCCCGTAAAAGTCAAACCCGATAATACTAATAATACTAATGTGTTTTTTTTTTTTTTTTTTTTTTCTCTTTTTACTTTTTCACAAGGATAATAGTATAAGAACTTAATAAAGCCAATTAACTATTGTTTAAAGAAAAGGTAATTAACTATTTAGTCCTTGGAAGCTGATTCAAATTCTTAATTTATCCCCCATTGTTTGTAAAATCATTGATTAGTCCTTAAAAATTTATCTCCTAAAATTGTTTACTCCTTTAATTTAAAAATACCAAATTCATTGTTAATTTCTAATGAAAAAAATAAAACCCTTCATTTTAATGATAAATTACAACACACATAATTTAAGTAAACAGTTGTTTTTTTACCAAAACAAATAGCTTAGAAGTTAAGTGGGCTCTCATTCAAGGTTAGCTTTAAGCCATATTGAAAGTGAAAAAGCCCATTGACTACGAGTCCATCAGCCCATAACTCATAGCCCAAAAGAAAAGGTAGTTTTTCAGAAAAGCAAAATAGAGATTCTTTTTTTGAATATCATGTCCATCCTTGTTATGTAAAATTTATTTCTTTTACTTGGTTAACTGCAACATAATTCACGAAAAAAAGTATATATTTTCTCTTCAATTTTAGAGGTACATTGTGAAAAGATTATTAAAATAATATCTTTTAACATTATATTTTTTTTTCTTTTTTAAAAAGTAATGGCTAAACTCATAATTTAGTACAAACTTAATATTTAAAAAAAATGAAAATTTAATTATTTAATATGTAATATTCAGAATGCAGAATTTATTGCTTCCAATTTAAATATTTATATATTAAAGAAATTAAAAATCTATAATTTCAGTGTCATAGCCAAAGGCGAGGCTGCCAATGCAAGCAGAAATGGCAAGGCGAAACAAAAGGATCATTCCAAGCAAGAGAGAAAATCTGTTCCTACATTTATCCCTCCCTCCATTTTCTTTAATCCAGAAGATTAAAAAAAAAAGAGGAAGCTTCCTTTCTTTTTTCTTTCCCTAGGTAGTTTTGGCAGAAAGAAAGGAAACATGTAGAACGACAGAGAGATGAGTAGTACTGCTGGCTATTTTTATGTTTCTTTTTCGTTCCTTTTTTATGATTCAGTATACCATGAAACAAACTCATTGTACTGATTTTTATAATTCTGTTCCTTCGCGGCCTCTGTATATTCTTGGCCCTTGAGTGTTCGAGCCTCCAAAATTCAAGAAAAGAACACTGATGGTTAGCAGACAATCAAGAAAAGTATAAAACCATTTGAAGTGATCATTGTACCATTGTTAGCCTTTGAAATGGCTCTCATCAAGAATAGTAACCATCACAGGTAGAAGAAGAATATATAGTTATAGCCAACTAGCTAGCTAGCTAGGGTTTTATTCTATTTGTAAAACTAAAACTCGAAAAACATGTTGACAGAGAGACAAAATGTTAGTGGGATAGAATACCTAAGCGAACGCAATCCCGTAAAAGTGACTATATAAATTCGACCTATAAAGAATGCACTTTATTGAAATAATTAAAATTTTTACACTCTATGATCCGAGAAAATTACACCTCCTGTTACCAAAAAAAATGTTAGTGGGATAGAACATGCAACACCCAAATGAATTTAAGCCATATAGGTTTTTTCTCCATATAAAATTTATTGTTTTAACCCATAAATTTTTTTGTTTTTTTGTTCTTTCTTAGAACTCTCGAATGGGTAAGAGAGAGGATGGTGACTCGATTTTTGTTTGTTATAACCAACACTTGGACGACAATCCAATAGTAAATTCAGAAGAATTTTGCAAATTCGATGTAAAGACAAGAAGTGTCTACAAAGGATTTTTGTTTTCTTTCTAAATGTTTGCTAATTCTTGCTTTTGATCATTCGGATGAGATTCAATCCACATGGTTGCATTTACTATATGAAGTAAAAAACAATATCCTAAAAGCCATACTCTCTTTTTCTATTCTATCATTTACTATTTAAAATTTATTGATCCGATTAATATGAATTTACTCTATTTAAGTCCACAAAAAGGCGACCAATCTCTTCAGAATATTTAAAAGAATTCCATATTCAGAGATCACTGTCATTTATCTCACCTCTCGATATAAATAAAGTTATAGCCTCTTTTGTTGTTTAGATTATATATTGACAATTAATATTATAAAAAATAATTGGTTTATCCAATATTGGCCTATCATTAATTATTAATGGAGGTCTAATAATATTTGTCAAGGAAAAGTCGTTCCGGACGACAATTTTTGTCGTCGTTTTAATATTTTTCGTTGTCCACTCCAAATTTTACTCTTTTGGATAACAAGGAAAAGTTGCAAACTTTTGTGTGTTTACTGTAAAATGAAAAATTCCAATGACCAAACATAAAACAGAAAGAAAACCTAATGGAAATCCTATTCTGAATCCACCATGCATGGCCGGTTTGATTTCTTTTGGCAGTTGGCCAACTATATTTCTCTGAGATTGACAGTTGCAAATGGATACAGTGCTTTTTTAAAAAATTATTAAATATTGGGCCAAATATATTAATAATTTTTATATTCTTTATTTACGGAGTGTTGTGATGAGCAGTTCGACAGTATTTTTCTCTTTCAATTGAAAATAAAATTAATCGATATATAGAAAATAAAAACAAGCCCTCCATTCAAAATCAGGCTCTTGTCAAGTTTGATGCGTCTCCTTAATCTTTAATTATGGTTTTAATATTTTTTTTTAAAAGGGTTTAAGGTCTTAATTAAGAATTAAAAGAAATTAAAATGCAGGTGACGGTGACGGCGGGTAAATTAATAAATTAAACCAAACCAGTGAGGGGTGAACTTTTGTTGTGTCTAAGCTTGAACTGGAATCAATGGTAAGATAGGCGTGGCTCCACGTAAGATGGTGTGTTCTTCCAATATGATTTTACCCTAAACGATCACTAGTGAGGTTCATGTGGTTCTAAAGAACAAAAACAGATTTAATTTACACAAAGCCAATGATTCCATCACAACGTGAATAACACACGTGAGATTGCATTTCTTGTCCATCATCAACTCTAGTCTTATTTGGAAAAAAAATTATGACAAGACTCCAAAGTTTGATATCTTGCTAAACACACTTTATCTTTTAATGAGTCGATCCGATGAGTATGAGTTAATTTTAATTCGATGTGAAAAATCTTGCGAACAATATTATCTTTAATATTTATATTTTTTTAAAACTTCAATTTTAATATATCTTACTATTTATTAATTCGTAATGTAAGTGGAATTTGTATATATAATTCCGAAGTAAAAAAAAGTTTGAAAAAGTTGATATAGAACTCTCATATTTGAGTATTGCTTTTTATCTTTTTCTATAAATTTTTTAAATTTTTACTAATTTTTCTACATTTTTATTTTTATATCTATATCTAAAAATTTAAAATTTTGAATAATTAAAACTTTGAAGTTTTGAATTTAAAACTTTAAAAAATTTTGAATTTTTAAATTTAAAAACTTAAAAACTTTCGAATTTTTTTCCCTATCAATATACCTATATATATATCTCTTTCAATGATTATTTTTTACAATAATTTTCTTTTTATCTTTTATTATTTCTTTTAATTATTTTATTTCAATTTTATAAATTTTGTTTCTTTTCATGTATATGTTAATATTATTTTTCAGGTTTTGATTAGCAAAAAAATAATAAGTACAACTTCAATCTATATAAATACCGCATCTTTTTCTCTAACTACAATAATGTTAGTTTAATTCTTTATTTTTTTATAATTTTTAAATTTTATGAAATGATCTGTATATAGAAAGAAATGTATGCAGAAAGAAGCGGATATAGAGCAAAGAAAAGAGTAGAAAAAGAACTGATATCAATTAAATTTCATTATTTTGATAATTTATTTTTTATCTTAGTACAATTAGTTTTATGATATTCAGTATATATGTTATGAATTTTTTTCAATTTATTTGTGTTATTTTTATGCTTATAAATAAAATGTCAATTTTATTTATTTATTTATTATTATTATTATTATTTTACTCTTTCTTTATTTATTTTATTTATTTTGTTTCTAGATATGAGGATAAAGAGAAATCTAAATATTAAATTTAATAAATAGATTTAAAATAACAAAGGAAGCTAATAAAATAACATATAATAAATTAAAAAAAATACATTTAATAAATTAAAAAGATAGATAATTAATAATCTTATCATTTAAATTTAAATTTTATGATAATTATTATACCTATATTCAATTGGAATATTTTCAAATTAATATTCATTTATGATAATTATTTATACCTATATTCAATTTTGAAACTTTTTTATTAGATCATTTAATTAGATATTTTTTTTAAATTTAAAAATTAATGCTTGTTTAAAATAATTATCTATATTCATATTTGATTTGACTATTTAATTTTTTTCTATCTATTTATAATATTTTTATATTTTTATACCTATATATCTTTATTATTATATTTATGTTTATTTGCAAAAATTTTCTATATATATATATATATATATATATATATATATATATATATATATATAGAAAATGTGGTTACCCTATTTTTTATATAAATATTTATATTATATGTATAAAAAAATTTTAATATAATGTACGATAATAAAGTAATAAAATAACTCGTACTAGCATGGATTTTTTCTTAATTTTATATATAAATTTTTGCCCATAATGAGATAGAAGAAACTACAAAAGAGATACACAAGCATCCCGTCTATCCAAATGCTATACATTTCTTTTCATTGTTAAAATAAATTTACAATATTCTCCATTTTTTTCTTGTTTGACTTGTATATAAATTAAAAAAAATTAATATAATTATACTATAATTGTTATTTTATTTTTTCCTAATATATCATTATATTAGTTTTCATTAAAATTACATGATATATATTAAACTTTTTCTTGAAATTAATCGAAACTACAATAAAGCATTTAAATAAATAGAATTTTCTTTAAAGACTAAAGATTAATATTTTAATTTTACTTATATTAAAATCTAATTAATGATAAGATGGTAGTTTAATCATTATATTTATTGGCAAAAAAGTTATTAAATAAAAGTTAAAAAAAATTAAATATTATTCACTTCTGTAAATAGACATCGTATACATTCACTTGATTTGTACATTTGCAATGTCATGTCCTGTGATATAAAGATTGTATATAACATATTCCTAGGTGTTATTTCACACAGACACGTATACCTTATTGCTTTTGTTTCATTGGAAATAGATTATCTTTTGCTGCAAGATTATATGTATTTTATGTAAAAATAAATATATACTCGACAAATCCTGGCATCTAAGCTTATATCAAAGAGAAAATTAATATAAAACAGAAGACGATGTAGTTCTTTTATTGCCAAGGTTTTGCTCAGTTGACTAGCCGGTTCTCTTTTCTTCCAAGAACCTTACATTAATTAGAATTATAATTCTGAAAATGAAAACTACAATTCAGTAACAATGCAAGTAAAGATAAAAGTACCATCAAATAAAAAGTTGCAAGCATTCATTTGCATGAAACTGAAGATACAAAAGTCATGGAATGATCTTTTTGTTTCTTGGAGTTTGCTATATGGGGATCAATGTCAGGCATTAAGCCTTTCCTGGAGAGTGAGAATGATGTTCCGGATCAGGTCCTCCAGGAGATACTCTATCAATATCTGAATTTTGCAGGGAGAGCCGTCGATGATACTCTAGTTTTGACCCAGTGTATCCCATTTCACGTAAAAGTTGGCGACTGTCAAGTTCCTTCCTATGAATTCTTGCCTCAGACCTGATCATAAGAACCATAAACACAATCATGAACAAAACCAAAGCACGTTTTCCGGTTGGATTGGCCATCTAATGCTAGGTTAGATCTTGAAGAGTTTAACAAGTTTGTTCTGAAAGAGAAGCTAACACAACGCTAGCACCTAGACTTACAAGCAGAACTAGAACTACTACTGCTATTACAGCTTGTTGAAACCCACAATAAAATGGAACTGGAATAACGGGATCTATATAGCAAACTTAACTAGCTTGAACAGTTCACAGATAGTTAAGACTACTAAAGACGAGTGAGATGTACAGCTTACAGCTTGCCGCTATTTATAAGATTAGAGGCAGATAAGATGAGTGCTATAGGGCACATATAATGGACCACTATATTTTGTTTTTTCTGTCCGACTTTAACATTATATATGATAAATTGATAATGGCTCCTCAAAAAGGACAAATTAAATACCTTAAGGTAGATGCATAAAGTTTTCTACTCTTTAAATTTGGATGGCTGTTGTCTCCCATTTAACTTTAAACCACTAATAAAAAATATGATACTTCTCTCCCTTGCATTGATTCTTTCTTCAAGTGACACGGGAGGAAGTAGTCTCTATTGCACCAATCAAACCAATTCTAAGTTTTGACAGCTTAATCACCATTTTATATTAATGGACCATTTAATGGAGGATGGTAGGTGACCAAGTCCACGAAGCATCTCACATTTGCAGGCTCTGAGGTGGGTTGATGAACACAGCCTTCCTCGAGCTTTTGCAAAGAAGTTGTCACCAGCTTTTCTTATCTCTTCCCCCGTCGTAGGTTTCTACCCAGTTCCCTTTTAGGTGTATCAATTGATTCAGCCTCGCTGCTCGCAACTTTCATGTCTACACTAGGACAACAATAACAAAAAGGCACATGCAATATGCATCAAGTCAACGAATTCATGGAAGATAACGGAAAAAAAAAAGAGAGAGAGAGATAAAGATAGTTTTTCTTGGAACCACTGAAGCTTTTTTCCGCACCAATTCGCCACATACAAATTGTTTTGACTGTGGGACAAAAAATATAATCAGTGTCCCTTTCCGAATGGTTAGGGGACATTCAAATATATTAATCCAACATTCCATTATATTATAATTGTTTCTCCTTAACATTCTCAGATTTCAGGCCAAAAGAGGTGGAGAATCTCAAGAAAATCCATATTATAGTCCACTGGATACAACTATCCGCCAAGATACAAGGTAAACGATAAATAGGATTGGAGAATTTCACATGATAATAACTGTTGGATATGATCAAAAGTCCATTGGAAGAAGGAATTATTTTAAACCTAGAGAGGAATTAACCTATAGATCTAATCTAATCTTTTCCACGTCATTAGATCAACTTTACGATCTAAAGCAGATAATCTAAATGTTTGTATGTGTTTTTCATTGGCATCTACCCAAAGAACAAATGAACATTTTCTTTTTCAATTCTATTATTTTCTTTCGTATTTCATCTGCATCTCCACCCTTCTTGTCCTTGTCCTGCACAGCTAGCTAGTTCTTTTTGAAATAGATTATAACAAAATTTAGCAACTTACCAGATATGTATATTTGAATAAAATAGAAGTAATTGAGACTTAAACTGGTTAATTTTGGATGTGTCTTCTAGCACAAATATTTTGGATAGACTATACCATAGATAGGCAAGCAATATTAAGAGTCTCTTGTTAACTTTTTCTTAATTAATTCTTACAAATGTATTTATTTTCATTCCATCTTTTGTTGAAGCAGCAGAAAATCAGCTTGATATGAACATAGTGCCTATACAGAAATCTCAATTAACCGGACAGTGTATCCAGAGCACAAAAATGATATCAGAAATCATACATGTTCAAAGTAAAAGCATATGCATAAATATACCATATGAAAGATGGCCCATGGCCTCTATGCAAAAATAAATTTATCAATTTGCTTTCCTTTAATAGACTGAAATTCACATTTTCACAAAACTATTGTTCAAATAAACTTGGGGTATATAAGGGGGAAGAAAATCGAAGAAAGGTGCAGAGAGATTGCCCCCATGTACCTTGATTAAAGGGAAGCCTGAGACATAAACTGATGAAGAAAGCGACGATAGCCGAAACTGAGTCGGCTAAATTTTGGCTTTGGCAAGTACAAGCTTAAGGAAACATTCTTTGGATGCCGCCGACAAATATGTGGCTTTGCCACTTCTGATTGTTTAATATTATAAAACCATAGGTTGACAATAACTCTGTATGGCACCTTGCATCAAACAGAGAAGAGAGGAAGAAGAAATCATTTCAATAGATCCCCAAAGCTGTTTGTCCATACCGGTTATGTGAGCTTAAGTCAGCATCGGTGGAATAAATAAGCAATTTACATTGTAGGATGTCTTTATTTATTTGGAGATATGCGGACCTCGCGCAATATGAACTTCAAAGGTTAGAAAGTCACAAAAGAAACCTTTGGGAGAAGAATTCATAGAATGAACTTCAATTTGCATGCCCCGTTGCTTGATCAAGTTCAGTCTTACCGAGATTTCCCTGACAACCTTGAGTTTACATTCCCACAACTTGATCCTCTTTGGTTCTATATCTCTTGCAGCCTTCAAGGAAACTACGCCATATGTGGGCATTTGGTGGGAAAGGCATGCTGGAAATTACTTTCTCTGCTTCCTTAACATATCCATGCCTAGCCAGTAAGTCCACAAAGCAATGATAATGATCCATTTCTGGTTCAATACCATAACTACTCATTTGCTCAAACAATTGTATTCCTTCTCTCACCAAAGCACCATGTCTACATGCCGAAAGTGCTGCAATAAAAGCAACCTTATCAGGTCTAAACCCCATATCTTCCATCTCCCCGAACCTTTCTAATGCTTCAGAGACACGACCATTAATACCAAGAGCTGAAATTAGAGCTGTCCATGTGATGAGGTTTCCATTTGTCATACTGTTGAAGATTTTTATAGAACTCCCAGGGCACCCACATTTTCCATACATGTCTATCAATACATTGCAGACAAAAACATCACAAGAACTGAGATTAGTCTTTATAATAAGACCATGGACAGAACAACCCAAAGCAAGATCACAAATTTTACTACAAACACTCAGAAGGCTAACATAAGTATAATTATCTGGATAGATATGGCCCATAAGCATATGTTTGAAAAGTTCGAAAGCCTCTTTATAATTACCATTCCGAGCACATGCTGCAATGACAATGTTCCAAGAAATATCATCTGGTTCTTCCAGCTGAGAAAGCAATTTTAATGTTTCATGATATTGACCAGATTTGTTAAGGATTCCAGCAAGATTGTTAGAGGGGACAGTGGCAAGTGCTGATTCAGAAGCCGCCAGAAATACAAGCGCATCAGATATGAGGCCATTCCTACCATAGGAGGAAATAAGGGAGCTTAAAACAAATTCATTAATCTCATATCCCATTCTTATAATCAGACAATGAAGCTGCTGTAGCTCAAATATGGAAGATGATTTAAGAACTGCTGAAAATGAAAACTCATTAGGCCGATATCCCAATTGAAGCATTTCCAGCAGCAAAGAAATAGAAACAAAAGAGCCTTTATTTGCAAAACCCAGAATTAAAGAATTCCAAGAAACCACATTTTTTCCATTTATCTTGGAAAAACAATGCCAGGCATCATCAAGTCTGTCACATTTAGCGTAATAGTCCACCAAGGCACTACCCACATAAACATCAGTTTCAAGAGCATGCATGATTGTTTTAGCATGGACAAATTTTCCATACATCAGGATCTGTAAATTTGCACAAGAGCTTACGAGAGTAACAAATGTGGTTTGATTAGGCATAATGCCATCCTTATACATTTTCAAAAAATGCTGTAAAGCTTTGATGGACTTCTTGCTTTTTGCCAATGCACTAATGATTGTATTCCATGTCACAATATCCCTACATGCTGCCACCTCAAACAATTTCTCTGCTAGGTGTATGCTTGCACATTTCGCATACATATTGATAAGAGAATTCACAACTGAAACTTTATAATCGAACCCCCTTTTGATGACTAAACCATGAATTTGTTCTCCAAATTCCATGTCTTTCTCGCATAATAATCCAGACAGAACAGCCACAACAGAAGATTCGGACAAACAACCTTCTTTTCTGAGAAGCTCACAAAACAAATGCATACAATCTTCCACACAGTTCAGATGCCCAAACAAAGAGATCATTGAATTCCACGTCACCAAGCTCTTAGCAGGCATATCTTCAAAAACACGGAATGCCTCATCCACCGGCCCACACCTTCCAAACAGACCCATCAAAGCAGTACCCACAAAAGCATCAGCGTAAAAAAACCCATTCTTCACTGCAAATGCCTGCAACTGAACCCCAGGATAAATATCCATGGATGTAGCCGACAATAGCCCAGCAATTGTGAAGCTGTTGGGCCTAAATCCATAATATGTCATCTCACGAAAGATCCTCCAGGCTTGCTGTAAATAATCATACTTGCAATGAGAACTGATAATAGAATTATAGGATACAATGTTTCTATGGAGCATATTTTCAAACACTTTTTGTGCCATGGGCAATTCATTGAGTGATGCATAAATATTGATAACATTATTGTGAAGAAAGGTGCTTTGGATAGGGTTAGGGCCAAGAGTGATTGTGAGTGCATGGAGAGATTTTGTTTTATCAAGAGAACGAATCGTTGAGCAGACATGGAGAAGGTATTGAAGAAAGACGTGGTGTTTGAGAAATTCTCCATGGAAGATCATGCAGGCGGGAAGCAAACAGATGCTGACAATTAACTATAGTGGCCCCCTTTAGGCGACATAATGTTAAAAGGACTGGTTTCATAATATAAACGACAGGTCGCTCAATTGAAAGGTTTTCAAACAAGTGAATAATAAGGGTAAGCAAATGGTTGTTCGGTTCAAATCAAATCAAGGCTAAAACTCCATTATCAGGTACCGCACCTCCCTCCTACATTTTCAACCTATGCTGTAAACTCAGCCACAATCCATAAATAATTTTTTATACTCTTTACTATTATTTTTATATTATACTTATTTAATATTTTTTTATATCTTGATTAATTATATTATTTAAGATTAAAACCCACATAAATATGTATTCAATTTTTGTGCATCATTCCTATCATTTTCAAGTTAAAAAATATAAAAATTATTATTGGAAGAGTTATATATATATCTTTGAATGATGTCATATATTACAAATTGCTACCTAGCTAATTAAATTAAAAGTTGAAATTATTAGGTTGAGCATGTAGAGAGAGTTTTCGAATTTGATTTTCACTAAACGCATTTTCAGGGAGAGGTCATAAGTCTTAACTGTAATTAAGTCTTTAGTCGAGTTAGGCGATTTTTGATAATAGAATTCGGATAGGTATGGTTTATAAAAAAAAAATTAAAAGTTGAAATCTTTAAGAAAGAAAGAAGATTTTTATACATGTATATTAAATTAAAACGAATTTATATTATCTATTATATATCAATATTTTTCTATTATCTAGATAATAATAAATAAATAAAAAACGTTATATCTGATGTTTCATGTAATCCCACTTGGCTTTTATGATCTAAAAAGTGAATGTAACCACGTTGAGACAAATAAAATAATAATATATAAATAGTTCTAAGCTCATACATGTTTTAATTAAAAGTGTTCCATTTTCATTCCATTAAGCACAAAAAGCAGACATTTCCTGGGGAAAAAAAGGTCTTTTCCCACTCTTAACGACTAATTAACCGTCCAATACATTAGCTCGTAACATAACTAAATGGCATCAGCATTAACTAAAACAAAAGTCAACTCAACCTCACGTTTTCTTGTTTCTAACTTCCATTGATCGCCGCCATGAACGCAACTTCAAACTAATTAAACAGGATAATGAAATTTCTATTTAGTGATGTTTAGGGTCAGGACCTCCTGGACTTATCCTCTTCGATTCATTAGGGTTTCGTATCGTCTCTTCATCTCTTAATTTCACCATGACAGCATTGGACATTTCTTGCAATTCTTGCAAAACCCTAGTTAGGGTTTTCTTGCCATGGTTATGGAGTTGAGGACGAGAACGAGGAGGATCATGATATGGCACAAGAAGTCTGGTTTCTGATTTAGCAAGTGTAAGAATTAGTACAATAAGACATACCCAAAAATTCAAATAACTTGCCATTCTTCCTAGACCTCGAAGAGCTATGTAGTGTATAAATTCATTTCAAGAAGAGCTCCGTATATATAGTTGATTATATCCATGTTTATAATTATTAAACAAAATTAGAAGTTTTTTTGAGGGATTTTAATAATTAATTTACCAATTAATATTAAGAGAATTGACCATGATGATGAGTGTGTGTCTAGTCATCAATTGCTTATTAATTTTGTCCTTGTGTTTACCACTTTGTGTTGTTTAGAAATCTTGACTGCTTGTTCTTTTGAGCTTTCTAAGGTAGCCAAAGGACACCAAATGATCCTTTCTTTCTTCTCTTTCATTTACATATGATGTTAGAAACTTTTGAGTTCAGCTTTTGTTTGTATTATGTATTATTCTCATTTGATGAGCATATATCTATACATGTATATGTCATTAGAGTTGAATTTAGATGACTAAGACTGCCACTAATCAGCAATTAAATGAGCGTTATGTTGAAGGCACATGCATACCCACATAAACGCATGCTTGCTAGGAGGGTTGGTCGGTTCTGATTCGTGAAATATATATATATACACACACAAAACCCTAATATACTCTCCACTTTCTCCCACGTTTTCAATTATTATTATTATCCCTAAAGAAGCTATCTAGCTAGCTAGTTCAAGGGTTACGTGAGCTATATGCATGTTACATGTGAAGATAAGTATGATAGTATCATGATTGATGTTATCCATTATCATATAGCTGGGCACTGAAATGTAGGATAACGAAATCTAATCAATTACTTAATGATATTCTCATATGATTAGATGTTGATATCTATGGATCGCTGATAACGATTATTCATAGCTAATAACAATTAATTAAATGAATGTTGGCATTGATATATATGAATCAACTGAACGGAACACGTCTTTTATATATATATATAGAGAAATATAAATAGGTTGTTGACTTAAATAGTACCAATAAAATATCGATGCACTAAAGCATAAATCATTATCCCCTGGCCATAAATATAATAGCACCTGATCTAATTAACTAATCATTTAGTGGATTGATCCTATTAAATGTATTTATAAAAATAAGTGAAAAGCGTCAATTATGATTAAGTTTTGAGTTAAATTAAACGGTCCCTGATAATATAATCCGAACACCAGTGATAAAAAAAAAGTTCAATTTCTAACTCCATTTCAAGTCTAATAAACAAATGAACGTGGCTTTTCAACTCTTGAAGAATCATCATCCTACAAATATTTTAATATATCATAGATTCCTAAGGTTTAATGAAGAAGCAATATTCAGTATTCCCTTGATGATGAATCTCCAAATATATAAATTAATTAGATGCAGTGCAGTCTTAGCTATTTCTGTCTGTACCTCCTCATATATAAGCTAAATTAAAATTAGATTATTCTCTGAGTAGAGTCTTCTAAATGGTTCAATTTTTTAATTAGCATTTTGGCTGAAAATGCTCAGCTCAGCAGTTGACTACTTTAACCATTTATATATATAAAATGATTTTCAGACCTGAATTATGGATGTCCTTTCAATTTATGGACAGTTGCTTCTCTGCCTTTTTCCTCACATTAATATTTTTACCTCTCTTTTTGGTTTTGTAAAATTTGAAAAGAACTTTTGGGTTTCTGTAGTATTATTAAGAAAATGAAAAAAAAAACTTCTGAATTGCCAAGAAAATAAAGAAAATTAGATAATTTGTAGAAAAAAAAATATATTAATAGTCTTATTATTTGAAATATAATATTAATTTGCACCGATTAAATCTATCAAAAACAAAACAATCTCTCTCAAATATTTAAAAGGACTTTATATTCATAAATCAAACTCAAAATCTTTTTTGAGTAATCTTATTATTTGAAATATAATATTGATGGAGTCGGTGCGGGCGGAGATTACCAGTGCTTATCGGCTTATCAGAGCCAATAAAAGTGCAGACTTTTCTTTTTTTTTTTTTTGTCTCAATCGTGTAAAATGATTCAATCTTGTTCTTTGATTTTGATTCATCATTTTATTCTATTGAAACAAAAGAACTACTTTAAGTTACTTTGCTGTGGTATTATTAATCTTTGTTACTGTATTCAGTTTATTTTGAGCATTTAATTTGTAAATTGTACAAGTTAAACAAGAAGATGGGAATGAATCCAATGTAATGGAGAAGGTTGAAGTTAAAAATTCTTATAGATTTGATGCAGAAAATTGGAAAAGAAGCCATTAATAAATGTTTCAAGAAAGATGTTCTTAATACTTTTGCAACCAAGAGAAAGAGAAGGTGTTTAGAAAGTGAAGACGGTAAAGAAGAAAAGAAAGAAAGATTTAAAAAGCCATGGAAGCAAATTTCAAAATCGAAAGAAGGGTAAGAAATATATTTTGAAATAATTGGATTTAAACATCAATAGATATGCCTCTTCCTGAATTGCATAGGAAAATTGATGGTAAAGGAGGGGTTTATTAAAAATTAATGGAACAATTTTTTGCGAGCCTTTCAAGTGTTGCACTGGAACCATGTGGGCACCAAGCTGACATGATTTTAAGCAAAGTTCTGATATCTATCATTTGACCCAAAAATTTTGGACAACAGTCTCAGTCCAGTGCTACGGAGGAGATGATTAGTGAGTTGCAGGGTGAAGAGGAGATTAATGTCGTACCGAAAAGAACAAAGAAGAGAAAAAAAGAAATTAAAAAAAAAAGGACTTTATTAATGATTTAGACTGTAGAATATAATGGTTGATGAGTTCTCAACCAATCAAATCAAAAAGAAAAAAAACTAAAATCTATCTGAAACCAAATCTTAATGACTTAGATTTAGGCACTGCAACATTTTCTTGATCCTCTTCAGATGCTTTCCTCTTCTTAGAATTTGATGCACAACTTGGAACAGAAACAGATAGGAAGGAATCAGAATCTTGAGCTAAAGCTAACTGAATACAACTTTGGTAGAAGTAAGTAATATCTTCAAGTGGTCGCCTAACCCTTTTTCTTCTAAATTCTGATTTCTTGGATGCAAGAACTGGATTTTCTTGTTTTGCAGAGAAAGGAGGGATATTCTCTTTGTTGCTCTGCTCATAAAGATTGGTGGTGGTGGCCTCCTCCATTATTTGATGTAACTGTAATAAGACCAAGAACAGAATTAGAGGAGAGACAAAAAGAAGTTTAGAGTGGAGAGAGTATTTGTAGAGGGTCAGTGATAGGTACATTTTGGAGGGAAGGAATGGGATAATTGGAAATTGGAAATTGATTGCTAAATTTGAGATTTGGTTTTGGATCGGAAATATGCAAATTGGGATTTTGTGGATTTAGGCGGGCGGGTTAAATTTGAAGTTTTGTGATCTTTAGTTGAAAAAATTTGGAGTTCTGAATTTGGTCAAATTGTCACGTGCGATTTCCCGGTTCTTGTAAAAGAGGCAAAAAAAAGAAAAAAAGAAAAAAGAAAATTTAGGCGCCTGAGAGTGGCGCGAAGTTTGTAGTTGTTGGAGCCCAACCAATAGCATAAGAAAAGCCAGGTAGGAATGCCGAATAGTTGCCAAATCCGAGGATTAAAAAAAAAAAAAAAACAAATTTAAAAGGACAGTCTTGGCATTTGCAAATAACCAAATATCAGGACATATGATTTATTATTATATTTTAAAAGTGCAGTACATTAATTGTAATTATAAGTTTATAATTAATATAATAAATTTATTGTAAGATTAAGAAATTGAGGAGTTCTATCATTAATCCAAAACAACTGATATCTAGAATATCAAGTTGAAAGATAAAAGAAAATATTATGATCTAAAAGAGAAAAAAATATTTTATTTAAGAATTTTAAAATGTTTTTTTTTCAATTAAACAATATTTTAGAAAAAAGAATGAAATTTTTATAATTTCAGAATGAAAAAATTTCTTTATATTAGGAGATAATTTAAGTAAAAAATATTCCCTTAAATTTGTAATTTTTTACTTTTTTTTTTTTTATTCCATTTAGATATCACTTTTATCTCAACTTAATCATTATTTAAATATTTACAATGTAAATTGTTTCAAATAAATGGGCATTAAAGTTCGAACCAGAGCGCAGCAGCTCGTTAAATTTATCAAACGAGCTCTTTGCGAATCAAGCCTGACATAGTTAAGAAGCAATTTGACTGATTTACAACACTAATTTCTACATATTTCACAAACAAAATAAAAATAAAGCTGCAATGATCAAATAATTCAATCTACTCTTTCTCATGTCGAAGGGCATTGCATTTCTTAAATCTGGAAACTTACTAGAAACAGCTAATAACAATAGATGAATTATACTATATCAGCAACTATACAATGAGCATTGCCTCCTACAGCTCATTAGTTAGCTTCTTGAACTTTACAAAAACCAAATCCCACAGTTGCCCTAAGCAGCTACAATACCATATCTAATTTTGATATTCACATCTTGAGCGCTCAAATTTTGCCAATTGATATCCAATGCGTATCATATTCATAAAGTTCCTGCAACAAAATCCCAAGATAAATTACTTAAAATTCCAAGCTTCAAACACAAAAAAAAGTACCTTTCTTTAATACTTGTTCAATTACTGTAAGCAGTATTTGTATAAACAGAGTAATTTAAGGAAACAGCATTGGTGATCAAGCAAACATGGAAAAGAATATATGCGCAAAAATAACAAAAAGGCACAATATGATCGTAGGGGCCGGCCATACACATATAGCAACTAGGTGGCAGTCCCAATACTGAGCTATGAAGGGTCTGATCATACCAATGTTCAAAAATGCACTTCCATTTGAATTTTCACAAACAAAATTAGCAAACTATTGAAATTTGAGATCTAGTTAAGTTTTTCCTTTTCTTTAACTTCCAAATATTAAGGGAGAATGCATAAGTATTAAGGGAATATGGAGCATTCATACTATATTTTGGAAAACGTCACACAATAGACCTTTGTCGTATCAATATTCTTCATACACAGATGACTCAACTTTTCACATATAAACAACAGATTAACACAATTATTGTTGAAGGCTAGGAAATTCAAGTATGCATTCGAGCATAGAATTATATGTTAAATCAGCCAAAATTGGTATAAGATGTACTTACAAAGAAGATCTTGCTGATCGTGCCCCTGTCCATTTGTTGCTATCAGATTCTGAAACCAGTATCAATGACTGATCTTCTTCTTTATCCTGTGAAGAGTTAGAAAACCTGTAGAAAAAATTGAAATGGATATTATCTCAAAGCACAGAAATGATGCAGAAGCATCCAAGACTAATTAAGAAGTTTTCTTTTAGTTTCCTTCTTTTATTTAAAGACTGTTAATTAATCAGGAAATAATCTAAGTTTTCTTTCTTCATTTAGAATTTAGCTAAATAGGAATGCTATTCAGTCCAGGAGTCTAAGCTAATTAGGAATATTTTTCAGTATAGAATTAAGGTTTATCCTAACTAATATAAATAGGACAGCAGTAATTAGTTTTAGGAATTGTTTTTTATCTATGAATTCAGAATTTTAATTCTAAGGGTTTCTTTGAAACCAATATGTTATTTTGTTCCAACCAAAATCATTCTATTCTAGCCTAATTGTTGAGAATGCATTGCCCTATATTCTTCCCCTGAATTAAGGAACAAAAGAGAGAAATTGCAGTCTAGATATAAACAAAATAAGAGTTTACAACAGCCTAATTAAATTCTAATGAGGCATTGCAAACATATCTTGTCAGTCTAATGAAAACAATATCCTTTATATATCAACAAAATATCATATATGCAAGAAACACAATTATCATAGCTCTAACTTTTACATGCTCAAGACTTTTCAGTCAAATGTGGTTCAGAACAGAACTAACATGACTGTGTGAACTTCCCAAACACAATATATGTAAACAAGCATGCAAAAAGATTGATAAAGAGCATGAAGAAGGAGAAGTAGAAAGAATGAGAGATTGTGGGAAGGATTCATGAAACATTTTAAGATATTGTGAAAAAAATTTGTCTATGACCTTAGAAGGTTGATGACATGACAAAAATTCACCTAAAGTTGTTGATTACAGCAGTTTAATGACATTAATGCAGGTCGCTGAGTTTGATCCACAAGTGAACAGGAAGAATGACATGCTGGAATGTTAGTGGCTCAATGACTCAGAAAGGGTCACTCTTCTTCCTTCTTAAATTTCAATCTCCAAAATGACAGTTGACAAACACTATTGAAGCATAAAAGTAAATGTAGATTAAAATCACTGTAATCCATCTGACACCACAGGCACTCAATGGTGACAGCAAATTAATACCAAATTAACACCCAAATATTTGTATGATTGAGTTGTAAAACTCATATTCCTGCTTTGCCACAATAGTTGCAATTAAAGTATCGAGTAGGAATTATAAGGACAGGACTAAAAGACATCAAAGTTGCAAAATTTAGTATCAAGCCACCAAGTCAATGTATTTAAGATTTACTGAACACCGTAAGTTCTAATTTCAGTTTTGGCATATCATATTATACCACAGCACTGCCTGGCGATCAAGTATATTTCCACCTTTCTCCTAAATATTAATCCCATCTTTCTTAAATTTCAATCCCTGCAAAACCATAATTGATATGCTCCAAACAGTAGAAGCTTAGACATAATAAAATGACTTAATAATGGAAGAATTTAGCATAAAAAACCTGCACCTCTTGGACAATTGAATGGTCATATTCATACATAAATCCTCGTTCAGTGTTTTCGAATGTAAGAAGAGTGACATATAATATAAATGCCATAATTTCTTTTTAGTACTTTAAAGATCTTACCTCTGGTTCTTTTTCCTCTTCTTCTCAGTCTCCGTAGCCCCTCCATAAGAAGCCGAATGGCTGTCCTTATCAAGCAATACAAGGCTCTCGGTATAATATTGAGCATAAAATGCCTCTTCCATTCCCTGGATCCCAAGATCAATAGTTTCTTGACTAACAGGGTCATAAGAAAACAACAATCCCTTCCTTGTCGACACTAAAAGCCCTCCATTAGCTCTTATCCCCAAAACCAATTGTACTCCTCCATCAACACTGACAGTACACATCTTCGTCCATGAATTTGCAGACGCATAATCTTTTCTTATCCACACATTACAAATTCTACCCACAATCACTTCCTCCATATTTACATCCTCCATATTCAAATTCTGCATATCCACATCCTGTTCTTGCCTATCAAACTCCAATACTGCAAGAGAAGCCCCAATCTCTGCAATTAACATATTCATAGGGCATACTCGTACCAAACTCTCTGGCAATTTCATTTTCTTGAATTTCTCTTCAGTCACATCAAACAACAAAATCGAACTGTAAATGGCACGCGGTTTCGTCTCATATGCAACCCAATGGATGCGGCCATTCATAAAGCATTGTGACCATCTGTGCTCGGTCATGCAATACTCCACTCCAGCGGCTTTAATCTCTTTCCAAGAACCACCTTTTAGCGAGTAAACTTCAACCAGTGGTGGGAGCTCGTCAGGTTGTTTGTTTCCTTGAACATATGCAACTCTCACTACCTTATAATCATTTCTCACCGAATCGAAACCAAATCCTAGAACAAACATGTAAGGACCGACCTCGTCAAAAACGACACGGGGTTGAGGGAGTAAAACATAGCGTTTAATCAGAGGGTTCCAGAGGATGATAACTCCGGTCATCCCAAATATATCATCGGAAAGGCAAAGGAGGCCATGGAGACAACCGACGATACGAAAGAAGAGCCCGCCTTTTGCCTTAAATGGCGAAGTGAAGGCATTTTTGTAATTAGTGAGGGAATGGGGAGAGGAATCGAGATGGAAAGAGAAAAGCTGGGTTCTTGACGACTCGATGAAGCGTCGGAGGAGGAGAGGACGGGAGAGAGGAGGTTGAGACAGAGAGAAAGATAGGTGGGTGGAGATGAAATGAGAACTAGTGATTAGAGAATACCATTGCTTGCAGACGCACGTGCATCGCACGAGGAACTCCACAGGAAGCCTTTGAAGAATATTCCGCCAAATTTCAGGAGGAAAGTAATCCGACATTTTTTTACTATTTTTGGAGCGAGAGCAAACAACAGTAGACACAATCAATCTCAGAAAACCCCTAAAACCCTAAAAAATGCACGTTGACAAGAAGCTGGGTCGTAAATGGATATGGGCCTCTGCAGAACAAGCCCAATTCTTGCAATTGGACAAGTAAGTGGACTTAATGGAAAGCCCAATAGGCCTTTATCTTTCTTTTCTTTTTTCTTTTTCTTTTTCTTTTTTTTTTTTTGGGACATGGGGCAACTAGCAATTGCCAAAAAGCTCCAAGCAACTTGCAATTATAAAATATCGCTCATAGATTATTCAAATTGAAAGAATTATTATTTTTCTTTTTTTAAGGTTGCAAAAACTTTTTAGGTACAATCTTTTTTCCAAAAGTTGGGGAAAGAAAGCATGATATGATTAGCCTTTTAAAATTATTTCAATGTATTATTTTTTTTATCGTGCCTTTGGACTTAACCAACTAGTATTTGCATTTTTCCCAGCATTATTTTTTTCCTTATAATAATAATTTAATTGTCCAAGAGAACTGCTAGTAGTATAAACAGGAGAGAGGGGATTTGTATAGAAAAGGGAATTTTGTTTTTCTATAAGGAACAAAAGAATGTTGGAAAGTTAATTTTATCTAAAAAGCATATAAAAACTAAAGAAGTCTGAGAAACCAATTTCATGGTTGAGAGACTTGATATTGACACACCTCTCGGCTCCACTTGTTAAGTCACAGTCACCAATAGAGAGAAAGTGCTTGGCCCTACCCATTAGCATAATTGGTGTCATCCATTCCAAACCCATAACTTTTCCCCCAACACATCAATTTTTTTCTTAGGGTTTGGTATATTTCACTAAAAACTTGTATATCCATTATTTTTAATAAAAGGTCACCAAACTATATGTCTCAGTGGCCACTAATAGCCACCAAAATGCCAGTCCACTAGTTCTGATTTCTTTTTATAGCTATCATGCTCTATGTACAGGGCTTAAAATTCAATTGTTACATTATGTAAAGGTCAACCGCAGTGAGATGTAATTTCATGTAATTCAATCAATGACCTAAGTTATAATGACCAAACCAGAAGTGCTCTTTATCACTAAATTTCCGGTTTCGAATTATTTGGAGTAAATATATTGAAAGCGACAGGAGTTTTTCATGTGAGCTTATAGTGAAATATGACTTGCCTTGCGCTGTGCATGTTGTAATAAAAATGAGGCTCTTCGTCAATAATAGCTAGACTGTGCTGTCTTCTTCTGTATTGTTAATGGAAGTGCAGGTTGTGTACATATATGCAGTGTAATGTCAATATTAATCAAATGGGACCCTTTTAATACTGGGAGTGAATGTGAAACCATGCGCAATCAATTTATTGTATTGGTGCTCAATATGAGTTGTCAAATTATACAATATTCATGTGCATTGGTGAATACTTATTTTGTTTTCTATCATTGATGCCAACAAGACAGTGACATGGGAATCCATTTGTCACCTAGTTAAGGAAATTAAGGTTAAATATATAACAATTTGCCGATTATATCAGTTTGAGTTCAATAGATTAGTCTAAGCGCTTCCAGTGAGAATATTTTTCTTTTATAAGGATTCAACACTACTCATATCTCTGAAAACGTACGTAGTATATGTATTGTGGTAGGGTAGAGAGTGTCGAATGAATGATATCTTGGATCACGCGCAAGACTCTTCACGGTTCTCAGAGATCAAAGGAAAGAAAGCAGAGAAGACGATATGGATATGTATATATATATATACACACACTTTCTTTCTCTCTGCCATTGTCCTTTTCTAGGACGTCGACTGAACTTTCTCTCTCCCTCTTTATCTTTTTATGCATGCCTAAGAAGGCCTTCTCTCTCTCTCTCTCTCTCTCTCTGTCAAACTAAAGAGAAGTAACCGACTTTGATTTCTCATTCGGAAGATGCTAAATATTTATTTTCTTTAATAAATATAAACCCTAGAGGTACCACACTTGAAATTTTCATATACGAACCAAGAATAAGGAAAATACTTTTTTTTTTTTTTTTAAATCACGAAAATATGTAAATAAATAAACTCGATCGATCGAGTTGGATCTTGGGCCTACTTCCCGGTTCGTGCAAAAACATATAAAATGGGCAAAACATGAGTAAATGTTCGGCCCATGATAATTACTTGAGTCTCACGTGCATGGTTTAATTCATTTTAAGATTTATTTGTTTAAAAAAAAATTATCAAATTAAATCCTTTCGAAGGAAATAATTTTTATTTTGATAAAAAAAAAAATAAGAATGAAAGAAAACCAAAAGGAATTTATTAATTTTAATTATTTTAAAAAGGAATTTATTAATTAATTTATTTATATCTATATAGGCAGTAGCCTAGACTTGGTACCAATTTGATTGTAGGGTATTAATTAATAATTAATGACAGAGTTTTAATTAGGAATAATAATTTTTACGGCGCTATGTCAATCGCAGGACAGAGTTTGAAATATTACAGAATGGTAGGGTTTGGAATTAAATTTTAATGTATATATATATATATAATTTAAGAACCTTTAAAATTTTTTATCGATATTCAATCTTTTAGTTTTTATTTTATAAAATGAAACCCTAAAGCAAACTATAAATGCAAATCATCAATGATGAGAAATAAACTATGGGTGGTACGTGAAAATATTATATTTTAATAAAAATAAGAATTTAGAGACTCAACCATTCACCTTTTACAAAAAAAATAAACCAAAAAAGAATATATTTTTTTAAATTCACTATAAATAAAAAAATAAATTTTACTATAAGAGTATTAATTGACCTTCATACAATATTTAACTTTACCTATCAATTATAATTATTTTCTAAATTTAACTAAAAAAAAAAAGAACTATAAACATAAGAGTGCATGTGAGAAAAGCATAAAAATGATTGAGTAGTAGCTATTATTTAACACTTTGATGATTCCCCTTTGCTTTCACGATTTCTCATACCCTTTTGTCCCAAAAATTTCCCATGCTTCCCACTTTATATTATACACATAATTTCATTTACAATTATAGAAAGACTTCTATTGCAAGTTGTCTCACTTTTTTCATGTATATATTTTTTTTATTTTTTTTACATTTTATAAAATAAATAAAATGTAATATCATTTGATTTCTCTCCACCATAATATATTATATAACTTTTCTTATTTGATGTGGTGTCATACTTTGATTGGATGTGAGGAAGCTTGTAAGGTTTCTTCTATTCCTTGACTTGTTAATTATAGAACCCTAGAGGATCACATATGCCTTACATATAAACTATTGACTAAGATTTTTTTTCCACCCACAAACCCTATTTTGGTTTATGCATTACTTTTTTAATTTTGTATTTTATATGACATTTTGCTTTTAGTATTTTATAAAAAATTATTCATTAAATAGCCAATAGCTACTTCAATGATTAAATATTAATAAAATAATTAATTAATAATTATTTAAACAGTTAATTTTAGTGAATAAGTTGATTAAAAAAAAAAAAAAAGATAGGGAAGGGATATGATACTAACTAGTAAGGTTTAGTTAGAGTCATGATTGGAGGAGTACAAAATTATGAAAAGGAAGCTGAGAAAGTGTCTGTGCAAAGGATGTTTGTCCTTTCTTTTTAGTGAAACCACACTTATCTTAATAGTGGAACTCTAAAGTACATATAGAGAAAGAAACCAGAAAAAGCTGTTAGATATCATTATCAAAGCTTCAAAAGGGGTGGGTAAGAGAAGTGGCTATTTGAGTCACCTCTTCACTCTAATCATAACTCATCACCAACACTTCTGGTTAAGATTTAGGAAGTTCAGAACTAATTGTGCTCAAATTATTTTCAACAGTAAAAAGTTTTATTTTTTCATAATTTTTAGAAACTAAAAAAGAAAAATATAAAAGAGACTAGAGAGGGAGGGAGGGAGGGAGGTAGAGAGGTGTAGGGTTGAGTTTCAAGGAGAGGTAACTAAATAGAGATAGGGGAGGTGGGGTTTATGACTTTGAAGTTACTGTTTCATTTGTTTCTTGTAGGGTTCAGATAACCAAATATCTTTAATCTCCTTTCTGACCGAACTCTGCCACCCTTAGCAGAAGCATCAAAACAGCTATCCATGAGCAAAGTTAGGATATTTCCCAACTCATATTTACTACTTCTGCAACCTTTTCTCTCTATCTTTCTTCTTTCTACTCTTAATCTCTTCATTATTTTGTGACAGGGAAAGAAAAAACATTTGAGTGACCTTTTTTTTTCCTAATTTTTTCTAAGTTTCAATTATGATATCTTTCAATTTCTTTCTATTTTCTTAGTCAATATCAGTTGAGGTTCCATTTGGCTCTATTTCTTTTTTCTTGCAATTTTCTTTTTCCAGCCTACATAGAGAAACCCACCACTCTAATCCATTTTTTACTCTGACATATCTTACTCTTTCTGTACAGATAGAGATAGATGACTTGGTCACAGATAACTTTAATAAAAACTTGAAATCTTCAAGTTTTTATTTTAATTTTTTTGGGCGGTTTTGTGTTTCTTGTGTTAGTCATGTTACTGGGGTATGGAGTCTGTGGAAGGCAGTGGCGGGAGGGTTTTTGAGATCAGCAGGTTTAGGATTCTGAGTTTTAAGGTTTGTAACAGTAGCAGATGAACAGCACCAAGCAATAACAACACAGTTAAAATAGAAGAAAGAAAAAAAAGGAAGAAGAGAAGAACCTTTTGATTCTTTGAAGTGCAAAATTAAGAACTTCAAGAAAAGCAAAACTCAACAATTAGGAATCTGGATTTCCAGGAAAATCAAGAGCACCCACAAAATCCTACCTACCAAATTTTACACCAAACCCATCAAGATCGAATCTTTAACACAGAAAATCCTCAATTTCTCCAAAACCAGCAACAAAAATATGAAGATCCCATAAATTCTGGCCAACCTTTAGACTTAGACCGAACCGTAGAATATGCAAAATCAAGAAAAAGAACAGAAATGAAGAGGACTGGAGGAGAAATTGTTCAAGTCCAAGGTGGCCACATTGTTAAGTCTACAGGGCGAAAAGATCGACACAGCAAGGTCTATACTGCAAAAGGTCCTAGAGACAGAAGGGTCAGGCTATCTGCACATACTGCAATACAATTCTATGATGTTCAAGACAGGCTAGGATATGATAGACCAAGTAAAGCTGTTGATTGGCTTATAAAGAAAGCAAAGTCTTCAATTGATAAGCTTGCTGAGCTTCCACCATGGAATCCAACTACTAATGGAAATATGGAGACAGACCAAAATGCTGGGTCTAGTGAAATGGGAATTTCAGCGGAGCAATCGGAATCATCTGGTTATAGTTTTCAACTCCATAGACAATTGGGTGATAATCCAAATAATGATTCGTCTTTTATTACAACAACTATTGATCCTGATGTTATTCCTGATACTATGAAATCTTTGTTTCCAACCAGCTCATCAATGAATTTTCAAGGGTATCCAACTGATATAATGTCAAGAACCACAAACCATACTCAAGATCTTGGCCTATCCCTTCACTCTTTCCAAGACCAAGGTCATGCAACTTCAAATGATGAGAATATTTTTGCCGGCTCAGGCCCAGTTGGGTATGAAGCTAATTTTCAAAGAATGGTAGATTGGCGTAATAATACAAATACAGAGAATAGAACTGCCAGTGGATTTGCATTTAACACACCAACAATGTCTACACAACAAGCATTGTTAGGGCAGGACTCTGCATTTTCTCAAAGGGGACCCCTTCAGTCCAGTTTCATGCAATCTTTTCGCGTTTGGAATGATCTTACTATGGCATCTGCTGCAACAGACCACCATAGAACACAGGATATATCCCAGTCTTTTGTTTTTGGTAGCAGGTTTGCACCAGAAGGATTGCCTGGTTCAGGTTTTAGCATTCCAGCACGAATTCATGGGGAGGAAGAGCAAAGTGTTGTTGCTGATAGGCCATCCTCTTCTCCCAATTCTCAACGCTGATTAAAGAACTCAACTTTCTTGCTAATCTACAAGGTAATTAATTAACACCCTACATTATTTTTTATTTACTCTCTCTTTGTGTACTGTTTTTGTTTGTTCGCTTTGAAAATATATGTTCAAGATAACAAAAGAAAGACAATTTCAAGATTATTAATATCCCTCTAATGATTCCCCTTTTTGATATGTTATAGAATCAAAACCAACCATGGTGAATGATGATCAAATTGAGATGAAGTACCAAAGATTGAACTCAATTCAATTCTGCAACACAGCTATGTGAAGAAACTATCTGGTTGGAGTTCAACTTTTTTTCCCCTATTTTCTTTATATATTTTAAACGAATTCTGTGTTTAATCTACATAGAGTTTATCTATTTAAGGTATTAAACGGGCTCTTTTTGCTCAACTTTTGATATATTCTTTTCCTGTTGATGCTGCTGCTAGAATTGGATTCTGATTTTATATGTGTTTCTGTTTTTGTTTTTGCTGAGTACTCATCATTGTTGTCTTCTGCTTCACAAGCTTAATGGGAAACACAACAATAAGTGAAGCACAGAGATTATGATAACAACTTTTTTTTTTTTTCTCGGTCGAGAATGGATTTTTAATCCATTTTGTGTTGCATGTACACAATCTGAATGCTACTATATAAACAATTTACATCCTTTTTCTTTATTTCCAACTTCTTTTGTTAAAAGTACAGAGTTATATTTTCATGTTTTGAGTTTTACAGCTCATATAAATGTTCTATTAGATATAGTCATCTCCAAGGTCTTTATAATGGCTTTACTCATTCTTGTTGCCTTGATGTTTCATACAGTGTTTAATTATTGTAAATGAATATGAATTTCGATTTCATTTTCAAATGAATTTTCATGTTTAAAATAAAATATTTAGCTTTACTAGCAGTTGAAAAGAGTTATGTGCAGAAATTCTATAGGCAATCCAATTTACCTACAGAACACCATCTAAAATATGTTTTTCAATAAAATAATTAGAATTATTTCTTAATACAATGACATTTCTGGTGTAACTATTGTAATAGAACTACTTTTGATTATATTACAGTATTTTTCATTTAAATTTATAAATAAAGCTTAAATTTTACTGAATTCATTTATGCCAAATAGACTTTTACAAAATTTTATAATTTCTCTCTTTGTTGACAGTAAGTTCTGCATTTTCGTTCTTGTTTGTCTAATTTTCTGGAAATAGATAGTGTACATGGGAACTTCTGAAAAGCTCAGAGATGGGAGTTAAATTTATTTATAATGGAGAAAATTGCACTGACGTTATAGTATCTTTCATGTCTGATCATTGCTCTAATTTGCATTTCTCAGCTGTTGGAAGTTGCATGTGAATGAATAGCTTTCACATAAGCAAGCAAATAAGATACTTTTTTTTTTTTTAAACCATAAGAAAGTAAAATGAAATTACATTATTACCCTCATTTTATATTTTTTTAATGTATATATATATTATTTACTTTATCTACAATGATGATAAAAATATAAACGTATTTTTCAATATATATATATAAACGTGAGTATTGATGCAATGAAATTTTTATAATAATACATAAAAAAATATAAGTTTTATTCAAAAATTATTTAATAAGTATAACTTACTAAAGGATCGACATATATAATCTTGTAAATAAAACTACAAAAATTGAATAAATGAAAAAAAGAGAAAGGGTGTTTGAAAGGGTACAATTATGTGTAGCATAGGATTACATTTTTTAAAAAATATTTTACTTTTATAGAAATTTAAATTTTCCATTTTTAAAATATGAAACTACCTTCCAACCTTCCATCATGTTTCCATGCTCTTAAATGTAAAATTTTCCCTTTGCATTTCCATGCTCTTAAAAGTTTTGATGCAAAGGATCTATGTAAGGGAAACAAAAGGTCAATGTGGGGATCATGCTCATCTTCTAATGTCAAAAAAACAAAGTCAATGTGGAGAAAATATTTGACACTCAACTATATTTTGGGCCTAAAACATGAAAGGATGATACCCAATTCTAAAGCCCTAATAAGGCCCATTAACCGTACAAAAAGCAAATCCAGCCCATAGTAATTCGTTATTACCGTTTACCATTACTTAATTAAAAAGAAATCTTTCAATGCTAGCCACAAAAATTAAAATTATGGTCAATAAATTGGAGAGAAAAAAAAAGTAATAATATAAATTTAAAAGTGATTTTTCCTTTATGGGAAGAAAATATGTTTTTCTATGCAGCAACTCAGCCGTTGATATGGAATAAATACGTATATTGTATATGATACACGGACATTTTAAAAGATTTAACGTATCCGTGTTTCGTGTTCGAATCCATGCAATTTATCATTAAAAATTTCTTGCTTACATTAAACTAATAAAAAAATATTTTTCAGTAAACATAACTATTTTTTTCCGTAGTGTATAACAAGAAAAATTGCTCGTTTGGGTGTAAGGTAAGTTTTTCCTATATTGTTAAAAGGTCAAGAGTGGGGAAAAGTTTCCAAAGGAATAGGGCCTTCTGCTAACTTCCCAGAAGAGGGTTCCAACTTCCAGTCCACACAAGCCAACGGTGGAAGTAACTAACAGTAACATTTTAATAATTTTATTATTTTGTTGCACTTATAATGTGCAACGAACTAACCAAAGTCTCCATTGTTGACTTCATGAACCATCAACTACGTACGCAGCCTTGTCTAAGCAGGAAAAAATGGGAAATATTTAATTTTATTCGAGTCAATAGAATATAATTTTTGAAGAAAAGGGAAATAGAGTTCACAAATTAGTAAGAAAGATTAAACTTTTGCAAGCTATTGGATTTAATAGAAAATTCCCCAAGAAATCATAAACCCTACAATTATATGATAATTAATATATAATCACAAGTTTTTATTTTCTGAAACTATTTTAGTATTCTCATAATTAACCATTCTGTTCTATGTTAAAATTAATTATTTTACAAACATATTTAAAAGAAAAAAGAAAATTCAACAGTCAACAGTCAACAGTCAACCCTCTTGAACTACTTTTGCTTCTTTCTCTATTTTTTGCTTAGAAATTTCCCACGCTTTTCACAAGTCATCGCACTCAAACACACGCATCTAAACCAAAATAAAGCCTCTTGCTCTCTATCCCTCTCTGTACCCCCCCCCCCCCCAAGCTAGCAATGGGAGACCTCCCTCATCCTTACTCTCATCCTTTCGTCATCAGCTACCCTCATTTTCCTCCTGCGCCTCTTTCCGCCATGAATTTTGGCCTAGACAATTATGATGGACACAGAAGTACAAATTCCTATGATCTAAACAGCAAAATCATGCTCACCACCATAGTATCATTATCTTTTGTTGTAGTATTCGTTATGGTACTACACGTTTATACAAGATGTGTTCTTAGACGCCATGCACGAGACAGAGCTGTGATTCGCAATCTAGGGCTTATCACAGATTCTTATAACCATACTGGACTTGATCCGGCTATCTTTGCTTCCCTTCCTACCTTTGTTTACAAGAAAACTGCTAGCTCTAGCGGCCAGGGAGTTGATGCTTCATTAATAGAATGTGCTGTTTGTTTAAGCTTTCTTGAAGATGAAGAAACGGCAAGGCTTTTACCTAATTGTAAGCATATTTTTCATGCGGAGTGTATAGATAAATGGTTGAGCTCACATACTACTTGTCCTATCTGCCGTACGGAGGCTGAGCCGATGATTCAGCCGATGCAACGTGAAGGTCCAGCTGGTAGTGCACCCACAGCTCCGGTGTTAGATCGGATGAATTCTAGATTAGTGGTGTGTGTTGAGGGAATTTCAGAGAATGATCAAAGTCAATCTTCCTGTAATAATAAGCAGCAGGCTAGTGCTTCTTCCATGTCTCGATTGAGCTCGTTTCGACGGATTCTTAGCCGGGAAATATCATCAAGAAGACTTCAATCTGAAGTTCAAGAACAAGGTCTGGAAGATCTTGAGAGACAATGAGTTCCTTTTTTTCTTGAGGTTAATTACGCTTTCATTAGAGTTGAGTCCTGAGACAACTCTAATCTCAATATTTTAGTTGTTCTTTATTTTTTAATTACTTTTTCAGTTTAAGAGTTCGTGAATAGTTAATTAGCAGTACATAATACAAGCGAAAAGACATAATTAAGGAGATTATATATATACATACACACAAAATTCTTGGATTGTAATGTATAAAATTCAGAATGTTACAACCTATTTTTTGGTTCCAATGGTATATACATATCTTATTTTTGTTTCCCATTTCTTTGAATAAGAAATGAAAGAAAAAAGAGGCAGGTTTGAGTGTTTGGTAACCTAAGGAGATTATGATGGCAATAAAAAATTGAGGCATATTAGGTATATGTAAAATCATTGCCATTGACCTTACTGTGTGAAATTGTGATTTTGAAAACTCAAGATCTTGATTATTCTTGACATATAGGATTTTAGATCGATTGCTTCCAAGAAAAGTAATAAACAAGCAATATAAGAATCAAACCTAATCTTGATTTCTCATTTAGTTTTTCTTTGTTAGGCTAAAACAATTACTGATTTTCTCATTCATGAAAAAAAAAAAAAAAGACATTTCTAACAAAAATTATTCAATTTTAATCATATACCCAAATTCTGTTATCATTTGTAACAATTTGAAAATTGGACTGAATAGTTAAATTAATAATCAAATTATCAATATGATATTTGAGTGTATGAGTGGATTTAAGAATATTCTTAACCCCAAATTAAAACTAATTGGTCTAATATAATTGAATTTTTAACTATTTTTAAAATTCAATTTTGTTGTTGAATGAAAACTAACCAACCCAATTTTCAAAGTAGTGCTTAAATTTTTCTTCACCTTGAGAGGTCCAACCTGTTTTTAGATGGCCCAATGAAGTGATGGCCTTGGTTAGTATTGTAAACCCAATACATCAAATGCATGGCTACCATATCTATATTGATTATAACTCGCTTTTCTCTATAGATTTAAGGGTACGTAAGCCAATATTCAGACCAAGTGCAACAATTATTGCTACTTTTTTCCTAAACAGGAAAAATCAATATGCAATAACTCTTTTTGAATTCAATATTTTTATGCCTTTTGAACTGAGATATTGTGACTTTAAGCATTCACTTCGACAGCTTCTTGCTTCTCTTTTAGCCTGTAAGAACTCCTGTTTGTTCTGTTTTCCAATGAAAATAATTTAATCCTACTTTCAAATTAGTTGCTTTTGTTAAAAACATTTATTCTTACAATGAATTTCAGTTGTTCTAATTATAAAAATTTCAAAAGAGATGTAAAACACTCTCAAATAGCTCCTTTTCAGCAACGTCTGCAAATGGTCGTTGTTTTTCTTTTTTCCAGAGAAAAACTGAGGACCATAGCATTCTGTCAAGAACACGTGAAAACTATCTCAAGGTAGCTCACTAGTTAAAAAGTACAGCATCATAAACCTGCAAATATATGAGCCTCAACTATTTGCAATTTACAAGAATTTGAATCTACTTCATTTTGTTAATAGAGTACAAAGCTAAGCTACAAATATATCACAAACGTGGAAAGTGATTCCATTCCAAGAACTATTGTGTTTTATTTTTTTTTTTTCTGTCACCGAAAAACCTATCAACTCAACAAAAAGCCTTTGCTTTTGCCTCAACAATTTTGCTTAAAAATTTAAAATTGTTCGTTTACACACCAGTAAAGACTCAAACTGAGCCATCTAATGTGATCCAATTATTAACACAAGCACAACAAAGAAATGACTGGTGATTATAGGCCATAACCATGAGCCACGATTCTGTTTGCTTCCACTCAAATCTGCAGTGTCTGGCCCCATCCCGATTGTTGTTGTTGTCGTCGTCGATGAACCAGAAACGCTCCCATTATTCACTGATAAGCTGCGAGTCAAAACCCAAATGTATCATAATTCCAAATCTCTTATTGCTTTAATAAAAGATAGTAAAAATAAAAATGCACTTGACCACATAACAATTAACATGGCTTTCTCCAAAAGATAGAAGAATTGTTAATGTTTAGTGGAAATAATCTTCCAAAATCTCCTTTCAAGTTCCATCAATCAAATCAATTTTTTCAAGAGGCTAAACAGAGCCATAACGCGCAACAATCAAATTGTAACAGAATTAGGAAAGATTAAACAAAAGAATGCTACTGATTCTACTAGATCATTACCTGGAAGGAAATTTGCATTTATCAAAACCTGAAAACACAATAAGTTAATTGATAAGTAAAGAAACAATCCTCCGATGTAATCAGCCAAACAACATTAAAAGATAAATAAAAAAAAAATAAAAAACATCTTTAATCGAGAATCAAGGATGCATGATGCAAGTGAGAAAATATTAACAAAAGCAAACGCAGAGTACCAAAATTTCAAGATCCAAAACAAACCCAGAAGCGAAATAAACTATAAAAACCAAAACTAGTAAATTTAATTCAAGAATTAAGAAGAATCACTAACTAGGGTTTAAGGAAGTGAGAGCAGCAGTGTTGCTAAAGAAGCATGCATCATCAGACTGGCTATTCTTCAAGTAATAATCATTAAAAGCCCAAGACGCAGTTCTTTGAATATCATTCGGGTCATAGCAAGGTCCGCCTTGCTGGATTGGTCCACAGTTGGCTCCACCAGGCCCACATGCCCAATCGATCGCCGCCTGCAAAGATTGATCGTCGGCGTTGTTCTTTGCAACGCACCATAGATCTCTGGGAGCGATACCATTTTGACCCCTCGAAGAACGTGGAAGCGAAAAGGCTAAAAGTAACAGTAGGAGTAACAGAGCCCGAGACATGTTGGAAGAAAAAGAAACAGTAGTAAGTAAAGAATTGGGTGTCTGTTATTAAAGAAAAAGAGGAAAGAAACGGCTCTGAGATGGCCAATTGGAGAGGCTATATTAAGAAGGTGGTGGAAATATGACCGTTGGGCGTTTCAGGAAGGTTTTGAAAGGAGATCCAAAAGAGAGAGAATGTGAAAGGGAGGGTAGAAGAATGGTGGGAGTTAAAGAGAGATGAGATCATGTGTAGGTGTGTTGTGTTTTGTCTTTTTCACGGTTACCTATCTGGCCGCAACTGACCTTTCTGTTCCTCCTCTTCTTTCCTTGGTCGGAATTTATTGTCTGTTTGTGGATCAGTGGTCTTAGTGTGGTCTAATATTATTATAAATGCACACAGCAGCACACACAGTTTCATACAATCAATAATGGTCTGCAAAAATTTATTGGAAAAAATCTATACCCATTATATTCAGCTTGAAAAAAATATATTATTTTATCCCTTTTCTAATTTTTTTATATCAAATTCAGATTATTTATACAATCAATTGCTTTTATTCTAATTAATAATTTCTAAACTTTAAATCCTCCTTTTTGCAGATAAAGTTTAACTATAAATATAATCTGTTCATGCGGACTTCATCAATTTTTGATTAAGTTACAAATATACTAATTTATAAATTAATAATTTATATTTTGTGAAATCTAAGGAGAGAAATGATTTTTATGTTGTATCAATTGAAATTTAGATTTATAATTCTAAAATTAAAAAAAAGGAGTGTAATATCACTAAGATTAGAAGCTTATTTTATTGCTAGTTTTGCCTTGTACATTGAAGTCAAAGAGACAATACAGAGATGAAACATGACACATAATATAAAAGTTTAAGCTTCGACAAAGTAAACTCTCTCTCTCTCTCTCTCTCTATATATATATATATAAATTAGCTATATATGCATTATATATATAACCTCTTAGCAAGGTCATGACATTGTTCGTCATTAATCCAACTTAACTTATCCACAAAAGGGTTAACACCAATTTTTGGTGGGTAAGAATCTATGCAATCTTTCCACACATTTGTATCCTCCAAATTCCTCATAACCTCCCAAATACAAGTATTGCACTTGAAACCTGCTCCAAGGTTAATCATTATTATCTTATCTCCTTTCTTAAGCCTCTTCTTTGCCTCCATATATCCTAAAACATACCATAATCCCCCAGCTGAAGTGTTTCCAAATCGGTGAAGTGCCATTCTTGCTGGCTCAAGATCATAATTACTCAAATCTAGATTCTTACCCACATTATCGATAATTGCCTTCCCTCCTGGATGTATGCAGAAATGCTTTATTCCATTTTTGAGATTAATACTTGGTCTATTTTGATAATAAGATATTATTACAGACCGGATTATTTCAAAAAAGGGCAATACTTTAGGTAAAAGAACTTTAAGGTTCATGGTTAAAGCTTCACCAGCAACTTTTGTCAGGTTTCTTGAAAGATGAAAACCATTATTGCCTAACTCATCTTCTAATTCTATGCAGCAATTATAAGCTTCATCGCTTGAACCTAGATGGCTACGAACTAAATGGTTTAATTTCATGATTGCTTTACCTTTTATAGCTTTATTATTTGTTAACAGCATTGAGCAGCCGCCAGAGCGAAAAAGAATGTTGGAAAGCATCATTGATCTTTGTCTTCCACAATACCAGCTTTGACTGATGCATTCTGTACTTACAATTATCGCAAATGATGATTCCTTGTTGTTTGATTTGAACAATTGTTGGACTAAATCAATTCCTGTTAAGCTCCCACTGCAACCCATTCCAGAAATATTGAAAGATTTAATGTTGTCTCTCATTTTGTAATGGTTTATGATTCGAGCTGTAAGAGAAGGAGCTGAGGTGAATAAAGAAACAGTAGTGACAATTATGTCAATTTCTGATGGAGAAATTCCCGTTCTTGCAAAAAGATTGTCAAGTGTAGTAAAAACAACTTCGTTTATCTCTACCAATCCGTCAACCAGAGAAGGGGATTCTTCTCTTCCTTCTAGGATATTTCTTGGGCAATAAGTCTCTTCTCCAATTCCAGCACTAACAATAGCACGTAAAAGAAACCTATAATCTTCAAGATTCAGATTCTTGTTTCTTGCCATGACTTTAGCGCAGGATTTGGGGTCGAGTTTCCTGTCTTCTGTCGCCTTGAAACACTCATAAGCAAGCATATAGCAGGTGTGGTTTTTGTTCTTGAGTGCTCGCTTATAAATGTAGAAGGTGGTGTAAACAATACATATACATAGAAGGTAGATGATCAAGAAAATCTCCATGGCAGAAAGAAAGAAAGAGCTATACAATCTTTATTGGACAAGAATATCAATCTTGAAGAGATGAAAAAACGTCTGTGCATTTCAAATCATTATATAATAGTTCAAGAAGTCCAACGAAGAAGAAAATCATATAGAAATGAAAGTGGGTGTGGGAATTGAATTGATTAATTTCTTACAATATATAAGACAAAATTTGTGTTTAACTATTTAATTGTCTCATTGACAATTATGTTTATCTTTCTCAACAGCTTTTACGCATATGTATTGTTATTTGGTGAAAGGCATTAGTTAAGAAGGAATGAACTTTTAGTGAAAAATGAAAGTTGCATTGATCTCAATGAAGAAAAATAGGTCATCCTCATTTTAAGTTGATGCATTTCACCAAAGTGATATATATTTACATAACCAGCTAGGTATATAATTTTTGCAACCATGGAAAAAACTTGCCTAAATCGGGTCCATGGCCCCAATTATGGACCAAGCAAATGAAATAAAGGATTTTCTCAAGTGTTTTGATTTTTTTTTTCAAGCATACGTGGCTAGAAATATTCTCATTCCTATAAAAAAATTATTGATTTGGTCTATAGATTGGGTCTAGATAAGTTTTTTCTATGAAGGTGATTAGAATAACAACTATCTATTCCACGTTATATAGTGATGCACTAGTAGATACAATTTCATGGTAAGTGCATAAATGATTTGGACATAAACAATTTAGAAGTTCAAATCTCTCTCCCCTGATGCAACAGAAACTAATCTTCTGCTAAAAATTGCAGCCTTCATCAAACAATCCGTTCGAGCTATAATTAATCCAAGCATGGAGATATTATAGATGAATTCTTACCAATGATTAACTGAAAAGGAACAAAATGCTATGACCTTTTTAGAAACAGATGTTGACTTCAGCTTGTGAGCATCTGGTGAAGCAACTCAAAGTAGCCTAATAAGTGAAATTTTTTGAAGAAACGCCTCTTCTTTAGCCTTTAAGGAAGTTGATCTTTATCAGATTGTTTAGCCCTTCTATTGTTATTATATATTTATCAAGTAACTTTAGTTTGAAAAAAAATTATTACATAAGATGTCATTCGAGTTTTGATTACACGAAAATTGTTGATCAAGTTCTATAACTCGATGACAACTATTGATTTTGTTGTAATAATATGTTGTTTATTAATTATTATTTATTATTTTTCTTACCTTTCTTATAATTCATTCGTAAAAATATATATACATATAAATTTAAATTTATTTTATTAAAAAAAATATTTTTGCTCCTCATACTATGATCTAAAAGGAGAGGCAAAATAATATAAAATTTAATTAAATGAAAATTATACGAAATAGATAAGGCAACAATATTATTGAAAGTTGATTAAATTCTTTAAATGGTTAAGATTTGAAACTTAGTATTGTTAAATTTTTTTTTTTCTTCTATAAGGGGAGGGCAATTGCTCACCTTCTCTATAAGGTATTTTCATCGCAATTGACTAAATTTTTTGCCAAAAATACTTATTTTTTGTCGATTATTATCTATTCAATGGTCAATCGGTATTAGCTATCTGAAACCGTTGAATCAAATAGATCCCTAAATGTAAACGTCAAATTCATGCTTTGAACCCTGACTCCAGATTTTAATCTCTAACTGTTGCAGGCAGAGATTAAAATTAATTAACCTCTTAACCAAGTCTAGCAAGGTCATATGATCATCATTAATCAAACTTAACTTCTCCAGATAAGGGTTAACACCTATATTTGGAGGGTAACAATCTATGCAATCTTTCCACACATTTGTATCCTCCAAATTCTTCGTGACCTCCCAAATACAAGTGGTGCACTCAAAACCTGCTCCAAGGCTAATCATTGGTTTCTTATCTCCTTTCTTAAACCTTTTCTTTGCCTCCATATATACCCTAAAACATACCATATTCCACCGGTTGAAGTGTTTCCAAATCGGTGAAGTGCTGTTCTTGCTGGCTCAAGATCATAATTACTCTACCCCAAGTTCTGACCCACATTGTCGATAATGGCCCTTCTTCCTGGATGTATACAGAAATGCTTTATTCCACTTTTGCGATTGATACTTAATTTATTTTGATAATAGGATATTACTGTACATCGGATTATTTCAAAACATGGCAATACCTTAGGTAGAAGAACTTTTAGGTTTATGGTTAAAGCTTGACCAGCAACTTTTGCGAGGTTTCTTGAAAGATGAACACTGTTGTAACCTAACTCATCTTCTAATTCTATGCAGCAATTATAAGCTTCATTGCTGGAACCGAGATGGGTGCGAACCAAATGGTTTAGTTTCAAGATTGCTTTACCTTTTAGAGCTTAATTATTTGTTAATAGCATTGAACAGCCGCCAGACCGAAAAAGAATGTTGGAAATCATCATAGATCTTTGTGTTCCACAATACCAGCGTTGACCCATGCAATCTGTACTTACAATAATCGCAAATGATGATTCCTTGTTGTTTGATTTGAACAATTGTTGGACTAAATCAATTCCTATCAAGCTTCCACTGCAACCCATTCCAGAAAGATTGAAAGATTTAATGTTGTCTCTAATTTTGTAATGGTTCATCTGTTAGAGACGGAGCTGCGGTGAATAAAGAAACAGTAGTGACAATTGCATCAATTTCTGATGGCGAAATCCCTGTTCTTGGAAAAAGATTGTCAAGTGTCGTTAAAACGACATCGTTAACGACATCGTTTAGCTCTAGAAATCCGTCAATCGGTGAAGGGCATTCTTCTCTTCCTCCTAGGATATTTTCCGGGCAGTAAGTCTCTTCTCAAATTCCAGCACTAACAATAGTACGTAAAAGAAACCTGTAGTGTTCAAGATTCAGATTCTTCTTTCTTGCTATGACTTTAGCACAGCATTCTGCATCGAGTTTCCTGTCTTCAGTTGCCTTGAAACACTCATAAGCAAGCACATAGCAAGTCTGGTTTCTGTTCTTGAGTGCTAACTTATAACTGTAGAAGGTGATAGAAAGAAGACATAGAAGGTAGATTGTCAAGAAAATCTCCATAGTAGAAAGGAAGAGAGAGTTTATCCAAATCTTTACAGGACAAGAACAGTAATCTTGAAGAGATGGGATGGAAAAAATTATATGCATTTCAAGCCATTATATAACAGTTCAAAATGTCCAAGGAAGAAGAAAACCATTAATTGGAAATGGAAGTAGGCGAGGAGTTGAATTGATTAATTTCTTACAATATATAAGACAACATGTTTAAATATTTTAGTGGTCTTTAGTTGTCAGATTGCCAATTATGTTTATCTTTCTCAACAGCTTTTACGCATGGGAATATATGTAATAATACACAGATAATATTGTCTTGATGTATGGACCCATTCATAAACTACGTAGGAAAATAAATTTTCGAACAGAAGTGGTTGGAACAACAACTAACTATTCCAAATGGTATTGTAGCGATGTACTCCCATGCATAGCCAGAAGGTAAGTGCATAAATGATATGGGCATAAACAAGTTTGAATCCCCTCACCAACAGATAATCGGTTCAATTGAATTTAATTAACTCAAGTATGGAGATATAGTTGAAATCTTACAAATGATCTAACTGAAAAAGGACAGTGCTATTACATTTGGTAGAAAACAGATATTGACTTCGGCTTTTGAGCATCTAATGAAGCAACGAGACTAACGAGTAACAGTAGTGATGTTTTGCGAAGGAAGGCAAGTTCTTTGGCCTTCTGGGACCATCAGAGGACATAATTAACGACATAAGCAAGTAATAGAGAGAAAAGGTAAAATGCATAATCAACCAGAGACATCCAAATAGGAAAAGTAGTGCGAAAACCCGCAATTGGGCCCATTACAACAGATACAATCAGAATTAACAGAACTTAAGATGAGAAATTTCATGGCAAGGCACGAATGTAGACAAGTCCTAAGAATACTGACAGTGAAAGAACGTTACTCATTGTCACTGATCCATAAATCTGCATCCAAAAAATAAAAAATATTCGTATTGCTCTATAAACCTGCAGAAGTAAAGAAAGAAAGAAAGAAAGAAAGAAAGAAAGGAATTTGCTAAAGAAGACCTCAGAATATGCTAAAGAAGCAGATCTTGAATTATTTCTGCTGGCAAAGATTAGCTCTGAGACAACCTCGCTGGAGCTAGCAAAAGGCAAGATCACAAAGGATACAAAGAAAGTAGGAATGCTTGTAGCTGTTGAGAAATCGTCAACAGCATCTTCTAGAGGGTCTGCAAATACTGCAGAAATAACTGAAAGGACTTTGAGATTGCTGTTTAGCTTCAATTCTTAGAAAATGCGAAATTCACCTTAAAAATAACTCGAACAATATTTCCAAGCCAGAGCCTGATATAGCTTTACCTTATCAAAATCAGTTGAGAGCTTAGATGTTCCTGTACTTTGGTTATTGAAATGTTTTGCAGAATACTTAGCCTCGTCAAGCCACTTTGAGATTCCGTGGATAAACTCATCCATATCAACACCAGTGTCGCCAGAGGTGTCAAAATCTTTCAATACTTGATCAACTGCACCATCAATGTCAATATCTAACTCTCAAACCTAATTCCTGTTATAAGTGCTCTCAATTCTGCTGCTGTTAGATATCCATCAGAATTTTTATCTATTGTTTTGAATAACCTGTCATTTACCAAATGACTGATATTAAATATAAGACATGTGCATATATAGAACACTTTAGTAAGTTAGGTAACAGACTAACTTCTGTATAACATCCTTGTTAGGTTGACCATTAGCTGTGAATAATCTTCCCAATGCGCGAAGTTTTAGATCTTTTAGAATTCCTGATATCATTTTCTTATGCTTTGCATATGCAATCCTCCATCAGATAACAACTTGGGAGACAGGAACATCAAACAACCATAAACAAGAATAAGAAAAATGTTTCGTAGGATTGTTGTAGTGCATGACAAGATCCATATGTCTCATCACAACTATTATCTGATAAAAAATTGTTTAGACTATTAAACGCCTGCTGGTGGTGGCTAAAACTGCTATTAACCTCATCAGAGACCATGGAAGCCCTTGGACAGTCGATTAGGTGTCCAGTCTGGCCATGGCTGGCTAGTATCACAAAGAAGATGACTAGAGACAAGAAAGAGAGTTTCTTGGCCATGGTTAGACTTTTTTCTTTATTATGTTAAGAGCTTTTAATCAGGCATGTTATTGGATTGATTTTGTCTATATAACAAAGTTTGACAAGTAAAATTAATGTTGAAGGAAATTGTTTTAGGTAAGGTATTAAGTCAACCATACAAATAACTAATATATCGAGATTGAAAAACAACTTGAAATTCAAATAAAAGAAATATGTTAGCTTTCCCAGCAGAGTTCATGAAGAACTGCAAGTGAAGTTGGTGTGATCAAAAGTAGTGAAGTTTCAAATTTTAATATCTTTTACTAATCATTCTTAAACTTTTCTTTTAACTCTCAAATCAAATGAAAATAGGTAGCAGAAAGGCTTCTTCAAAACAGCCATTCAACCTTGAATCCAACTCTAGCGCAGTTTGGTCTCCTAGCAACTCACCTTTTATAAGCAAAGACTCACTTTCTGGTTTTTATTTTTAGTTAATAAAAATAACCATTGCTAGATGTAATAAAATTTGTTTAATAATTATTGAATTGTCTCGAGGGATATTTAATAAAAATTCTTAATTTTATGCATCTAAAACAATCATTGCCTATAGGAATATCATACATAAGAATCCAAAAAAAAAAATTTTAATGAAAATTAAAGTTAAATATTTTTTAATATTAATTGAAAAAATTCAATCATCCCATTCAAAATTTAATTACAAATTCATGTTTCTCAAAATAAAAATAAAAAGCACAAACTGAACTTATAACGTCGTAAGTTGTACCGTTGGGAGAACATATTTGGGTACATAGGCTTATAAATGCGGGTCAGTGAAAATTCAGACTGTACCTTTTGTTGTTGCAGTGACTAGCCGATGGCTATTCAATACAATACCTAGAAAATTGGAAACATCACCATCACCAAAACCTCCGTCTCCACCGTCATTGCCTCCGCCAAGATTGAACTGAAAATGAGATCTCCTACAACTTCTCAAAATCAATCTCCGACCTCACCTTCGAAAGACTCCAACTTTATCACTAGCGATGAAGAACAACAGCAACAACAACAAGAAGAGCAAAATCGGCCGCTATCTGATAATCCCCAATCACCAAAAACCCTAACCCTAGAAATCCCCGACAGAGAAGTCCATAACCTGCAGGATCTACAAGATGATGATCCAAATCAAGACGACCCAGAAGATATCATACCCGTTTCTCCAACAATTTCCGATCCCCGCATGCCTTCCGCCTCTGTCACTACCACGTTCACCATCTCTCGCCGTGGCGGCGGCCCGAAGCGTAAGAAGCGAAATGCTGCCCAAGAAAAGAAGGCTCAAAAAAGGCTCGAAATTCTTGTTGAGACACTAAGTCCAATTCCTTTTGTGCCTGTCAAACCCCTCGATTTCTCCTCCCATGAAGCTCTTCTGAAACGGGTTGGCTTATGGGAGTTTGTCCACGTGCAATTCGATGTCAATCTCCGCGCCGATCTCTTAGCGCAATTGATTGTCAATTTTAACCCAAACAAACGCCGTAGTGAAGTCAATGGGTCTTCAATCAAGGTCAGTCGCGCTGATTTAGCACGGGCACTGAATCTTCCCGTTAAGATGGATAAGGCAGATAATGTGATAGAGGTGGAAGAAAGTGAAGAATCCAGAGGATTCATTCAGGAATTCGTTTCAACTTGGTTGTTGTTGCATGAAGATACTTGGATGATGACTGACGATATATTGAATGTGACTAATTTGATCAAAGAAGGGCATTTTGAGAAGGTGGATTGGGCTAAGCTGGTATGGCTTATGGTAGAGAAGGAGTTGGCATTGGCGCCCAATTTAGGGAATTGTTATTATGCTTCTCATTTGCAGCAATTGATGAAAGCACAGAAGAAGGAATGGTTTGTGGAAGAGCCTATTAAAATGGAGATTGATGTTAAGGACAATGAGGATGAAGGTGTGAAAATGAGCGAAGAACTTCGAGGAGGATCAGAAATGGAGGAGCATAATATTGAATTGAGTCTTGGTGGATTGGATAATGCAGTGAAAGAGGATGGCGAGCCAGAGGGGAAGGAGCCGGTGGGAAATGAAGATGCTTTTTATTTTGATGAAAATAAGGAAGATGAAGAACAGGGGCATTTTCTGAAGAAAAGCATGGATGGTCACTTTCTCGGTAGGTGTAATCTTGGAGAAGTTGGGGTTTTGGAATGTGAGGAGAGAAAACAGGAAGAAAAGGAGAGTGAAGAAGAGGTGAAAGATGGGGTGGACGTAGAAGAAGAGGAGGAGGAAGTGGGTTTTAGCATTTCTCCAAAAGGGGATACTTTGGAGGGTGTAAGCTCTGAGAATCTCATTGCGGCCATGGAAGCAGCACAAATTCCTTATAGTTCAGGGGTACAGATTCCTGATAATGTGTCTTCAGGCGATTTTCTTGCATCTAGGGTTGATACACAGAGAATTCCTGGTACTTCATCATCACTTTTCAGTAATGGTAATGGAAACAAGAGGGAAATTGAGCATCTGGAGGATGATATGCCCCATCATGCACTTAATGGTGGTAATAAGAGAATGAGGAGTGATGGACATTGGGATATGAAGTCATCATCAGATTTTGATTTGTGTATGGAGCAAATGCAACACATTATGGGAAAAGCTAGAATGGTGTATGAGGCAAAGGAGCAGGCTTATCAAGAAATGAATATGAATCAACAGATGTTGATGAGTGAGTTGCAGCAGCGGAATAACATGATTCAGCACTTGCACAAGGCTAAGATAGACGAGCAACAGAAAAGACAACTGGAGATTTATAGGCTTGAACGTGAACTATTCATGATGGGAAATCTTTTAGAAGGGTACAGAAAGGCTTTGAAACAGACCCATAAAGCATTTGCTGAGTATCGGGCCAAGTGCCCTCTGCCTGAAGAACCGATTTACAAGGATACTGGTTCTGGAGGCCTTGTTTTGAGCACCATGGAACTGGAGAAGCAGCGGTTGAAACAAGAGGAAGAAGAAAGGCAGAACTATTTGTTGATTGAAAAGAAGGTTAAGGAGTTTGAAACAGGATGGAATACTAAATTTGAAGAATGTCAAGTTGGGGTTGACCTACTGAGTAACAAGTTGCAAGTGGTTGAAAAAGAAGTCGATGTGTTGAAGGAAAGGTTTGCAAGACAGAATGTCTCAGAGGTTCCAGAATCTGTTCAAGCTGAAGAATAAATTACTCTGAAGTATGTTTAGAGTTTGTGGAAACGTAGGTAAATGACAGCTCTTATCTGTAAGTTGAATGGCGCAACTCTCTCTTTGTATTTTGAGAATTAGAAGCTCTAGTTTACGTTTGTTGCTGACCATTTTCTTACTTCCATTGTCGTATATTTTAGCAATAGTTTAGGGTGATACCTCAAGTATTGTGTTTCTGCTTGATGGTTAAGATGTGAATTTTATTTTCTAGTGAATGACTTTGAGTCCATTTCTAATTTACTTTACCATCATTGTCCCTTTGATGATTTAATTTATAATTCTGGCCTTATGCTTGTTTAGTTAAATCTCTTTATCTGAAATGAGAGTGCTTTCTGGGAATGCTGTCTTATAAGGGTTGGAAATAGCAAAAATTTATAAAATCTCTGAGGATCAAGTTGCATTCTAATGTAAAATATGTGTTCAACATGAGTCGGGTAGATCAGCAAAAACATAAGGTAGAAAGACAGAGTATGTTGGACAGAAAATCTTTTTACCAGTGACATTTCAAACTGCTCGCTTTCGAATCTTGTTCTTGGTTTTGTCTGATTTGCTCCCCACCTGCTTCTAAAGCTCTTCATTTTTGCAATTAAAATCTTAAATTCTACTCCATATATGGTTTACGGAACAGGAAATTCTCTGCTGTCTATCTGTTCCCTTTTATGCACATTATGGAGCATCTCCCCTCCCCAACAGGCTTGGTTGGTGGCATTTTTTTCCTTTGTCATATTTTTGTTGCTAATGCAAGGCAAAAGGGGCTGACAAAATATCACTTTAATGTTAAAGCTTCCTGAACTTCATACTTCAAATTCCTGGCCATGCTCTTGCTGGTGGCGAGATAGCTGCAAATTTCCTGGTAAGTTGCAGAGGATTCATTACTTCAGCACCGACAAACAAAGTTGGAGACTTCGAACCTGTAGGTATCCATCAACAGTTAAACAACGATTTCCGGTTCCTTCTTGGCTTTGATTCTGTCGTGTTAGTGCTAACACATCAAGTCTAATTAATTGGTTTCAAGTTCTTCTACCTATACCTAAAAGGATTACAGTTCTTCCCGAAGAATGCCCCCCTGACATTTCTGAAGCAGTTCGGAAGTAGCAGAAAGTGGAAAGCTGAAGGAACTTAAAGTTCTTTGACCTTCTCCTGCAAATGCTTTGCTCTTGAGTCTGATAATAATACTACTCTGGGACTAAGCATACTGAATCCATATTGTTTCTTCAATCCATATTTGAACAATTCAAGCCTACTTTTATTATTATCATAATTTTTTTTAGATAGTTACACGAGATATCTAGGCCCATGTCACGATAAACTCAATTAATATCTGTTCACAAATCTCACATATGTTTTTTTTGGCACCGAGTTATTCTTATTCAGGATTCCATTATTATAATAATTAATTTCAAGGTGATTAATTAGCTTAAAGCAGCATTTAATCTTTAACATGAAAATGTAGAGATCACAGCTGGGTTGAAGCAAACTTGAAAAAGAGGTTAATGGAAAGTGAAGCTTTTGGAAAAGTCATTTTCTTGAAGGATAAATCCTAACTTGTTTCCTGATACTCGTATTTGCCAGATATGCCCCTCTCCATTACCATTTCTGGGAAAATCGGGCATGCATTAATATTTTAAACTTAGAATGAAAAAATAAAAATAGTCATCAATGCATAAAAAAAGCCAACTAAAATCTAACAAATTTCACTATTTACAACTAGAAATTAATATTTACACTTCTTTTTTGGGAAATAATTTGACAAATAAGAAAAAAAAGAAAAAGAATTATTACAACAAAGAGAACTGAAAAAGGCACAAACAATCTGACATCAAACACTTCCCAACTGAATGACTGAACAAACCACTTCTCCTTTCCTTTCAGACATCCCAACACAAAACCACTATGCTTTTCTTTTTCCCTCCCTTATAGAAAGAATAAAAATCAAGCTAAAAATTCAATAAATAAAAAATAAAAAATAAAATACAATTAAGAATCAGCACCACGTACCCGCCCATCTCCTATCTACTCTCATCAGTTAAAAGCAAAGCAAATAGTAATACAATTTTCTTTTCTTTCTTTTCTTGGATTTTTAATCACACCTGCACATGTATTTTCCAGCAATCCAATCATGTAAGGTTGAGTGGTCCCCAATGAGATGTGAACCACATCACGTGAATGCACGGTTTAGCAGCAAAGACAGAGAGCACCAAATACTCTCTATTTTTCCACATGAACATGACTTCTTCCTTTCCAGTGAATCTTTTTCTTATTTTGTTTTAATAATTCAAGAACAATTAATTTTTTAATTTTGATGCTCAAAATTTTTGATAAAGAGATTTTATCAGTCAGTTTTCTTTTCTTCTTTTTAATACCATGCTTGAATCAATTAAAGACTTGCTGGAAATTAAAGAGTTTAATTAATTAAACTTGCAGAAGTTGCTGTTCTTTCTCAGTAGGGTCAATTGCTGGAGATGCATTTTCCATTTTCTTTAGGTTTTGTTGATGGTACACTTGCCTCAATCTCTCTATTTCCCTCTTCAATGCTTCCTGATGAGCTGCATTTAATTTGTTTCAATAATCCACAATTAGTAATTAATTAATTATTTATTTATTTAACACCCATTTTTGCACATGCAGCTAGCAGGATTTGCAATTTAATTATTATTATTATTATCATAATTGATCCCATCATGATACCATTTTCACCAATTAAATCAAACCAATTATTAGTTTTATTTATGTAATTCTTTGTGGTCGCCTTAATTATAAAACAAAACTAAAAAAAAAAAAAAAAAAAGAAGATGATTGCAATAATGCAATCATTAAATTATGGTACTTTATTATATAATTTTGTATCTAATAGATGCAATTGAAAAAAAGTTTATCCTCTTAATATTTTCAAAATAATCATTGAAGAAAATATATATATATATATATATATATATATATATATATATATATATATATATATATATATATATATATATATATATATATACACACAAAAAATAAATATAGATTAGATAAACAGAGAGAATCACACACACAACACAATAGTCTAT
>CANUEP010103579.1:0-50909 GCA_947857235.1 Jatropha podagrica
AAAAACATTTTTTTTCTAATTTTCTTTTTTTTTTTTTTTTTTTTTTTTTTTTTTTTTTTTTTTTTTTTTTTTTTTTTTTTTTGGAAACCAGAATTACTTGTTCTGGTTTGTAACCAAAAAAAAAGAAAAAGAAGTTTCTAACTACTGAGTGCAATAAAAATGAATTGGAAATTATGGTCACAGTCCTTTTTTCACAATTTCTTATAGAAATCAAAGAAACTACCAATTGATTTTTTTTTTTTCCATAGCAATATTAAAAAGACAAAAAGAGTGTAAAAATATCCACAACTGATAGTAGTCTTCTAGTTATACATTGCTTTCTATCACGTGGTTTTAAATATAGTTTTACCATAACATACATTGAGCTTCGAATTAATGTGTATTAATTCAATTATGGAAGTGAAATTCTTTTTTTTTCTTTTGGTCATCGATGTAGTCTTCTTCTTCTTCATCTCCTTCAACTTTGTCATAGCCCATATAATACTGATCATACAATTTTCAATTCAATTAGTGGCGGTGTTGAAATTGAAACATATAAAAATGAAATTGTATTTTATGATATATAGTAATTCTATTCCTAAAAAGCAAGAGGACATATGATTTTTGTATGATCTCCCTGAGTGGCATTCTTCTTTCATTCTTTTATCCTTTCTTCTGCAATAATAATTGTTAGTCTTCATCAAAGAATATTATTGTTTTTTTTATCAATTTATTATGAAAAATACTTTGGCTAATTTATCCGTCATTGAGTCAAAGGAGAAAGTAATTCATATTGATACAAGCCAAGTACTGTAACACCCGCTGCCCGATCTTGAAAGATTAGGCGGCGTGTGCCACATTCGGTGGTGCCGGAGCACCGTCTTATCTTACTTAATAATCCTAAATTATGTATTAGGAGTGGTTAGGTTTTTATAAGGAGGTAAGTAATTAATTTTAATATATTTTTTATTAAAAATTAAATAAAATATTGTTGAGAATTCTTGCAGAAAAACTGCAAGAGTCTCCCCAAAAATCAACTTGTCACACAAAGAAAACAGAGACACTTTCAATATTTATCCTCCAAGCACCAATACTCCAATAGCACAATAAGGTATGCAGAACTTCTAAATATTCATGATATCATCCATACAATGAATTAATTTCTAATAACTACATACTTAAATTCATAAAATAATATTTTTTAATTAATCACACACTTAATTAATTTACAAACTTATTATATATACAATCTCTTAAATAATTCTATACATGCCATAAATACGTCCTACACATGTCCTACCCAAAATAAAGCCTCTCCTCTGGTGCTAAGCCTTCGATCCTTGAGTAGTACCCACTGCTCCTAACCTGTGCATGATAAAAATCGACTCATTGAATATATCACTCAATGGTGCTAAATAACTTAATAATACAATAAATAAGATTGCCTAAGCAATAAACTTAAAATATAATTTAAAATACTTAAATCATATATAAAAATACCGAAAGTATACAAATCAAATTAAAGTGTTAAGAAAAATCATAAATAAGAACATTCTTTAAAATAAATACATAGTATATCAAATATAAGAAAAATCCTACAAATACAAATATTTTCATTTTCCTTAATAACAAAATAGAATGTATTCTTAGTTGAGGGCTCATATATATACTGAGAGAAATATAATCAGATTTGATTTCAGAGATTTCAGAGATTTCAGAGATGTGGCATGTGAAAGCGCCACCAGAAAATTAACCTAGGAAAGCACCACAGAAAATTGACGTATGAAAGCGCCATAGAGATAGTAGGTACATCCGCTTATTCAGAAGACATCCAGAGTCGAGCATATGATCATAGCATATAATATAACATAGAGGCATTAAAGCCGAGCATGCTAATGTACCAGAATAAACTTCATCTTACCATATTTCAACCATGCATACCTGAGCCTAAATCATATTATTTCTTCATAAATCATCCCATTTCTTATAACTTATTTCATAGAAAAACTTTTCATACCTTCAATGTTTTCACTTTAAATTTCCTTAACTTACAACTTCATTAAAATGCCAAAGTCATATTTATGAAATTCAAAACTTTTTCTTTTTTAAAATATATACTTAAAATACAATTAAAAAATACTTAAGTAAACCTTAAAAGTATTACTTATAGTCAAATGCCCTTAAACCCCTTCCTTCACTTTTTTAAAATACCCTTTAAGTTGTGAAAAGTTCATAATAAGCCTCAAACGAAATGTATTAAATACTATTCAAAACATATTTATCAAACATCAAATTATAAGTAAAATTAAGCATAAAAATCAAAGGAAAAACCCCAGCCCCTTCTCCCTTTATGCTTCGGCCTCTCTTACTAATGAAGGAGGAAAGATTTTCTTTTCAAATTAACCACATTTTTCATACTTAAGCATCAAAACTTACAATTTTCAAACACCTACTTAACTTAAATTTATTTTTCCTAACTTTTTTAAAACCTACAACTTGTAACATTTACCATTTTTCATAATTAGTAAATTCAAAGCGTACATATTCAAAACATATACTTAATATACAAATCAAATTCACTTATTAACACCATTTAAATACTTACTAATATATATATACATAAAACACTTCTCATTCATATTTAAATCTTTCTTTTAGTTCTCCAAAATCATAAATACTTATCAAGAACACACTTATCAAATATCAAATTATAAGCAAATTTAGGCAAATATATCAAAGGGGACTCATGCCCTTCAACTACAAGGTTTTGGCCTCTTTTGGGAAAAAAAAAAGGATTAATTCATTTCACATTTAAGCATGTTACCATGCGTAGAATTCATTCCACTTCTCATTAAACAAATCAAATATCAAAAATCCAAACATGAAATACAAAATCTCCAAAAATTCATCAAAAATCTATAAATTACAAACTTTGAAAAAAAAATAGAAGGAAGTGAAAGAATATAGGCACTAAGCTTAAAAACAAGCTCAATTGAGCTTAGAAAGCTTCACTCTAACTTTCTCCTTTACTTTAGAGGAGGGTTCTCCAACCTCTTCAAAATAATAAACAATTTATATCAAAATCAAGAAAACACAAAAAGAAGAAGATGGAGCATGATTTAAACATATTCTAGCATATATTTACTATGAAATCCACATTAAAACTCTTAGAACTAAAATCCACAACTTACTTATTTAGTAGCAATTCTCCAAATTTCTTGATTCTAATCACCAAATACCACTTCTTTAGCTTAGTTCTTCAAGTTTAATCAATAATTCTTAGTTTAATTAGGTGGTTTAGTGTAGTTTGGAGAGTTAGGAAATGAGAGAAAATGGTGGAGAAGGAGAGAAAGAAAAAGTGGCGTTGAGTTGAAGAAGAAGAAGAGAAAAAGGAAATAAAATAATGGCAGTTGACTTGAAGAGTTCATGTCCAACTTTGCTATCTCATTTATGTCAAATGGATGGTTAGGATTAAGTCTCTAGTATTCTCATCCAAGGGCTCCAAATATTCACTAAATAAATCTCCTCCAATTATTATTTAACTCCACTAATTTATTAAATTAACTCCATAAAAATAATTCATCAATTTTTCTTAATATACTATTCATTAAATACTTAAATTCTTCAAAAATATTCATGAAATATTTTCTACCCACCTAAATGATGCAAACATGCTCCAAAAATATTAAATAAAATAATAGACATCAATAGTAATTTTTTCGGACCGAAATAATACAAAGTTCTGGATTGATGGCACTATTCACAAATCGGTAAACTACTATTCACCAATAATTTATTACTTACTTTATCTTGAAAAATTTATATCTCAACTTTAATTAATTAAGACTAATCACCTAAAATCTAATTAAATCCAGAAATATTAATTATGCTCAATATTATTATCAGGTCCAAATAAAATATTATTTCTCTCTTTAGTGATGTCGCTCATGACCTGACCAAATAATACCATTTTAAAATTTGAAATTTTAGGGCGTTACAAGTACATCTTACGCCAAATTGGGATCTTGATCATGACTCTTTTATCTCTTTTTAATTATCAGCAACTTTGACTTGAGTGGAACATTCTTCTTGAGAGGAAGAAATTCAGTGCAAGCAGCAAGTAAAATATTTTTGGTTGTGTAAGGTGATAAAAATTTCAACTTCTTTCATGCTTCAATTAACAGTGGAAAATGAATAATTCTATATTTGCCTTGAAAAATGAGAATGGTGTGTGGATTAGGAATAAGGGTGATTCACCATGATGTTGTGATATCCTATTATTAGCATATTTTTTCAGGTACTGCTAGCGATTTTAGTTGTTTTATAAGTCTTGTTCGTCGTAAAGTCTTTCATGATGATGATAATAATTTATTAGCTCCTTTTAATCTTGATGAGTTTAGAGTCGTCATTTTCAAATGTGTAACGCCCTCTGAATGTCTAGAGGATTAGAAAGTGGATGTTGCATCCAGTGTTGGAGGCACTAACTTAACATTCAATTGAAAACTTAAAACTAAGAAAGTGAACTAGATGTGTTACATGTGTCACAAGTCTAGCTAGTCCCTGATTTTTACTCATAAAATAATTTGAGAAATCGTGCATAAAAACTTACAAATAATTTAGGAAATCCTGGATAAAAACTACAAGACTTTCCCCTAAAAACTGGACTTAACTAAAACCTGTGAAACACAAACACTTCAAATTCATAATCCTCAACAACCCATTCATCAACTCTAATATCAACATACATCTCAATCATCCAACCTCAATATTGATTTAACATCATAATCATCAATACTCGTACATATATACATGTTCCATAAATCATTCATATACAGATACCTTAAATTTCAATTCTACAACTTAAACATATATAGGTTCATACATTCTAAATATCATACAAACTTATAAGTGATATTCTCATACATAAGTTTCGAAATAGAACATACTCTAAATATTCTTAATAAATACATGTCATAATCCAAATACATAAGTAGACATATACTAATACTACCAAAATGGCTCTCTTTTGCTCTGATGCTGATCTTGATCTACTATTGGCACCCTCGGTCTATAACCTGTGTGTGATAAATATCGACGCGCTGAGTATAAAATTCAGTGGTGCTTATAAATTTCACACATCTAATGTTGCGATGGCAACATACAATTATTCATATAATCGTACATTTATATCCATAAGCACATAATCATTCAAGGCACCATTCATGCATAATTCAATACTTAACATGCAATCATACATTCTCATATATCATCATTTAAAGTATGTTGTTACATTTATATACTAAAACCATATGATATTAATTCATGATGCATAAGTCACATAAATAACATGAATTTAAATGTATAAATTGCAAACATGAGATATAAATTTACAAAAGCATATGTTATTTAGTGCTAACTTATAAGTCATTTTCTATTCCATTTAATTTATGGGGCTCATATACACTTAGAATAAGAATTCGATGAGATTAGCAGAATAAAGAGCTATAAAATCCAATCAGATATAGACGATTATAAATAGCCAATTAGAAATAAAAGGCTTAAGAGCCAAAAGAAATAGATAGAACCATATCCGCTCATATAGAGGTACCAACATGCCAAGCATATGCTCATAGTTATATCCATATGATCATAATGCATTAATATGCAGAGCATGCTCAAATGCATAATCAATCTTAACCAAATGTCACATTCGCACCAAGTAGTATAAAGAGCCCAGAACCTCATTTTCTTTCTTTAAATCATATAAGTACTCATAAAACTTTATGTTCTTTTAATTTACTCAATATAAAGGATTCTTAACTTGGGACCCAATAAAGTCAAAAACCACATGCTTTATCATAAATAGTTCATCATAGGAAATTTCATATCATAAAAGTAATTTTCTTCAATCAAGTCATATGTTCATCAAATGATTCATTCAAAACATCTTTAACATATAAAGAAGCATGTGTATATACTAAGCATGCATACTTCATGGTATTTACTCAAAAATTCTAACATTTCAAAGTTGTAAGAAAACATATATATGTCATAACTGTGCTCTTATCATGCAAGCCTCATAATTCTCATAAAATTCATTTTAAACATTCATTGTACTAAGAGAAACATAGATACTCAAGGCAAGCATGTTCATACTCCAATTCCCCCAATCCCTATGACATGAGTCATAAGAAAAATCACAAACTTGAAAGTTTCGGTAAAGCATTCTCGTCAACATTTAAACACATGCTCTTAATCATAAATTAAAGAGGAATTGCTAATCAAAGCACAATTTAAATCTAGGTATTTAGTCCCCCTTGGTTCGGCCAAGTATAGGTTAATATAAGGGGCGAGTTTTTCTCCTTAGTTTAGCATGTCAAAACTTTCATTTACCACCTAAAAACATATTCATATAATTAATCCCATCAATAACACACTTAAAGTTATAAACCTTCAATTTTAACTCATATGATAAGTGATAAAATTTCACGTTTATACAAATAAAGTTTAGAACTTTTAAAACATAAACTTAGCATTCATTTAGGAGTAAACACATGATTTAAAAGAAACAAAATTCAAGTCTTATTATCACACCTTACCTCAAGGCCAAAAACTTTTTCCATATATATATATATACATATATATATATATATATATATATATATATATATATATATATATATATATATATATACTTATAGCTTCATAAATTTTTATTTTACAATTATGCATGCTCATTCATCTCAAGTGGTTCCATAACCTATAAGCCCATTGAAATGCGTTAACATACTAAATTAATCTCATTTTCACATATAAATAACAATAAAAGTTACCTTAAGTAATATAACTAATACTATATACTAGCATTAAGAGTTTGCATAAATTTTAATTACATATGTCTACTTATATACATATAACTATTCTGTTAATGTCCTATACATCATATAAAATTCCAAAAGGGAACAATACACTTAATGGCTACAATAGTAGCTACATTATCTACATTATACAAAAAGGAATCTTGCAAGTAGCAGGATTCACCCCTCTTTCTCCTTTCCTTTTCCTATGATAGTACAGGGAACATTATCGCTAAGTAAATTGTATAGTGGCAAATATATATAAAATCAAGTGCAAATTCACATTTTTTCCATAATTGTAAATAAGTCTTTATATGAAAATCCTTTTCATTTAACCTTTCTTGGAACTCAATCATTCTTTCAACTCAACAAAGTGTTTAGTAAGAAATTATATCAATAATAGTGATAGAAATTTCTTGCTCAAAAATCTAATAATTCTCTTTGTATGAAAACGGTTGTGGAGCATTATAATTTTATGCAAAGCATTAATTCAATTATAAGTAAAAAAATTCATTTAAAAAACTTGAAAATATCCAATTTAGTCTCAACAGTTAAAATAAACTAAATCTAAAAAGCCATCAATGTCCTATGAGCTCATTAAGACAATTCTATACCAACCTCAATCTACAATTTATATCTCAATAGAAGAGGGACAATCTCAACCTCATTTAAAAGGAAGCAATATCATTTGCTTGTTATTCATTTCCATATCAATCATAATATCAATTTCAACAAATGAAGTGATATCGACATAGTAATAATTATGTCTATTAGCTGCTATGAGACAATAAATCATTTAATATATTAAACATAATTGAAAACATAGTGGGCAACAATCCATTTTCACAAACATCGATAAAAACATTCCTTTACGGCCACCCCTCATACGACAGACAATAATTGGCCAACATCCTCCTTTCTCATATAAATAATTTTCAATTAAACTTTAAAAATTATTAAAATCATAAGGTGTCAAATTATACTTCTTTCTTTCAAAATCCATAAACCATTTATTCCAATATTTTCTTTTTATTCATAAATCACTTTATGAGATTAAGATGTGAAATCAAAATACATTTTGGTTTTAGAGAAAGTAATAAAGGAGTATTGGACTAACCTGAATTGGAAGGGTCCTCCAGCCTTTCTACTCTATTAATGGGTTTATCTTTCAATCATCTCCTCTCAAAAACTGTAGTATGAAGTTAATATTCATATTAACTCCATACTACACATTAGACATACACATACTATCATAGGAATGTAAATTAAGAGGATTTCCTGGCCAACCTCAAAGGAAATATGATCCTTACTCAATTCTTATAATTTGGGATAGAGAGATCATCCAAACATTAGCTATGGGGGAAGACCATAGAACGCCCATCATTACTACTAGTATGGACCACCTCAGAAACAACCACAAGTGGGTTCAAAATCAGGTATGTCTCTTGAAGATATTATTAAGTCACTGGCAACTAATACTCAACAATTTCAGAAAGAGACCAAGACCGGTATTCAAAAATTGGAGAATCAAATGAGTCAACTAGCTACCTCTCTAAGTAAGTTGGAGTCCAAAGGACTTTACCATCTCAAACTGTCATCAACCTTAAGCAAAATACAAGTGCAATCACCTTGAGAAGTGGGAAGGAACTGGGAGCCCCAGCCCCAAAGAAAGGTGACAGTGGCCCGAAGAAAGGTGCTAAGAAAGAAGTAGAGATTCAGAATGATGAACAGAGACCATTAGTAACTTAGCCCCCTTTTTTGAAAAGATGGCTAAATCAAAGAAGGATACGGAAGCAAAAGAAATCCAAGAAACTTTTTGCAAGGTGGAGGTAAATATACCATTGTTAATCACAATCAAACAAATTCCTCACTATGCAAAGTTTTTGAAGGAGCTTTGCACAAATAAGAAGGAATTTGCTAGTCACGGAAAGGTAAGTGTGGGGGAGAATGTTTCTTCCATGTTATAAAGAAAATTATCCTCCAAATGCAAGGATCGAGGTATGATTGCTATCTCTTGTAAAATAGGCAATATCGGAATAAAGAAGGCTACGTGTGACTTTAGGCTCTTCAACAAGTATCATGCCATTGTCTATTTACTCTTGTTTAAATTATGGTCCATTAAAAGAAACATCTATTGTGATCTAATTGGCCGATAAGTCCATAGTGTAAATTGATTCATTTTTCCTATTGATTTTTATGTGCTTGATATGGAGGATAATAAATCCTATACTTCATCTGAACTTTTTTGTGGAAGACCTTTTCTTAGCACAACTAGAGTAAAAATAATGCTCATAATGGCACATGCATAATGGAGTTTGATGGAGAAATTAATTTAATGTGTATGATTCCACGAAATATCCATGTGATGTGTCTCATGTTTGTTATATTGATAATATTATTCCTTTGACTTAAGATCTTTATGAGCATTATGTTCATGATCAGCTTAATGTAGTGTTCTGCAAGAGCATTGACATAAATAGCATGGTAAAACTTTAAGAGAAGTTTTTTATGAATGAAAAATTACAAGATGTGGTGTATGCACTGGAGGCAATTAAGTGTTTGGAAAACAAAACTAGTTGTTTGGAATAACCTTCTTCTCATTCCAAACTTTTACCATTAATTTTGTACGCACCTAAATTAGAACTGAAATCATTGCCTAATCATATGAAATATGCATATTTAGGTGAAGGAGAATGGAATTACCTTCTTCTCATACCAAAATTTTACCATCTATTTTGCAGGCACTTAAATTAGAATTGAAATCATTACCTAATCATCTAAAATATTCATATCTAGGTGAAGGAGAAACACTTCCAGTAATTATCTCTAACAAGCTTAATGAGACAGAAGAAGAAAAGCTAGTTTGAGTCCTTCATAAGCATAAAGAGGCTATAAGGTGGATAATAAATAATATTAAAGGGCTAAGTCCATCCATGTGTATGCATCAAATCTTGTTAAAAGAAGGCAGCAAACCGAGTAGATAGGCTTAGAGATGCCTAAATCCACCAATGGTGGAATTAGTGAAAAAGGAAATTTTAAAGTTGCTGAATGCAGGTGTGATTTACCTAATTTCGGAAAACAATTGGGTGAGCCTGGTTTAAGTCATACCCAAAAAGATCCGAGTTCAAAACAGGTGGAGAGTTTGTATAGATTATAGGAAACCGAATGCATCCACTAGAAAGACCACTTTCCACTCCCTTTTATTGATCAAACGCTTAAGAGCTTAGCTGGAATTCTGACTATTATTGTCTTGATGGTTATTTAGGTTCATTTTAGATAACAATAGAGCCCGAAGATGAAGACAAAACGAGTTTCACTTGCTCCTTTCACACTTTTGCCTATCAAAGAATGTTGTTTGGACTTTGCAACACCTCAGCTATGTTCCAAAGGTGTATGGTTAGTATATTTTTAGACTATGTAGAAAATATCATATTTGATGGGTGTCGAGATCACCAAAAGTTATTTCTTCTCTTCCTAACCTAGGTAATTTATAGATATGGTGAGAAGGGTCGAACCTTAGAGACTAATTTAAACTGATTTTTAATTGAAGACCAGTAAATCAAACAAGAAAAGTAAAAGGGGGGTGTTGTTTATCGAGGAAGGCATAATAATCACATGCAATTAAAATAACTAGACTGCACTAAAAAAATAAAATATTTAAATCAATGGGGGAAAAGATTCAGTCAAAGCTGATTCTTAGTATGAAATTCTTTCGATTGATCATTGATACTAAGATCATTCAATAATTCGAAAGATTGACAGGTTACAATCCTTGAATAAGCATCGCCAAAAAATCTTTCTGTGTTATTAGATTAAACAAGACAATTGCTAAGAATAATCTCTAAATAGCAAATAACCCTAAACAAGCGTTAGAATTTAATTTTTTAGCAGTAATAAAAACTAGAAAGACCCTACCCTAATGAACAAACTCTACAAGTGAGGTTCATTTAAATTAGATTGTAAGTTTTCATAATGTAATCCAAAAGCTTGATTACAATTAAATTATATTACCTGCTACTTGAATCAACTAAATAAAATAATTATGAATTTAATCTCATTGATAGCTATATACATTCCTATTAAGTTGAACAATGGGCCCCGCTGATAGACAATAGAGATGTGGCTTCTCATTAAGTCTAGAAAACATACAAAGATCAATCGAAATTAAAGAAGAAAATATTGCATTAAGATCTCACAATCGTTGAGGAATTTCTACTTGGATTCAACCTTTGACTAAAGTGAAATATTTAGCCATGACTGGCCATGAAGCAAACATGAAGAAAAATAAACCGTAAAGTGACTGTTGCTTCCAAAAGATAAGAAAAGAATCCTTGCTCAATATACTTAAGGTTCTATTTACAACAAGCAAAAGAAATTCTAAAATAGGAAAATAAAATCTCTAATTAATTAAAAGAATAAAGTATTCAAATATGAGTATCTTTCCTAATCCCCTAATTAGTGGTCTATTTGCTTTAAATGATTTCCTTGAGTAAGTGCAAAGTAACTCTAGCTAGCAAAACACCTCAATCCTGAGCAAACCTGGATGCGCTGCTGTTAGCCTCGCCCAAGTATAATTCGTCAACTTCTATAGGGGTTTTGGATTTGCCTTGGATGCATCTCCCACTAAGCTTGCCCAAGCTTAATTTGTCAACTTCTAGGAGTATCCTAAAATTTCAGCTCCAACTTAGTATACTTCTTCAAAAATCCAAGAATTGGCCTCCAAAACTCCTTTCCCAATGAATTTAGTATAATGTATGGAAAATATAAAAACCAAATGAAAATTCTCAAAATTCTCAATCAACCCCACGTAGAAATTCACTTTATCCACCCACTGCATTCTCTAGCAAAAGATTGAAAAATTGGGAGGAAAAGCAAGTAAGGTAATAATCCCTCATAACTTATGACTCTATACTAGTATATAGCAACCTCAAAGCACCTTTTAAGACAAAATATGAAGATTTGGAATTTTGTTTTTAGCCATGCAACAGACTAGTTTCCTTAGAAACTTAAGACAACTCATGGCTGTCTTAAACATAGAGAGAGAGATGTGCTTTTGGATAAAAACTAGTCTATCTTGGGTAAAAGAGCACATTTCTCTCTCTCTATTTTTTTTTTCTTTGCAAACGTTAGAGAACTCATGTGCATTACCACTTTTTTCATTCTCTTTTTTATTTTTTTAATATTTTGTTTGTAACTTCAAACAACACATGCATATTAGCGCTTTTTTCATCCTCTTTTATTCCTCATTATTTATTGCTTTTTGCAATTTGCACATTCCATTCTTTCAAAACATACAGCCACATAACCGAGAACAGTGCCTTAAACAAGTTAAACAAAATTTTGAAATATGCATAACATTGAATTAAGTGCAAGAAAATTGACAGTTTCACCTATTAACTCAAGCCTAATGATTTATACAAAAGAGAATGATGAAGAGATGCTATCTTATAGCATGGAGAAAATGGAGGTTTATCATAAAAGGCTATTATTACTTTACTTAAAATCTCAAAAACCCAACTTAACGCAGAGAAATCAATTTAAGGACAAAGAACTTCTCTCAAGAGGTCAGAAGAAAAATGTCAATCAAGTTATGACAAGAAAGAAATTTTGAAATAAAACTTTTCATGTACACGTCAAATGATCAAAATTTCCAAGAGATAAGCATTAAAATTTATCATCTTTTAAGGGCACTTGCTAAAAGAAACATCTAAATCAGGTGTTAAAATATAAACAAAATGCTGAAAAATTCAGTGCTTTAAAAGATATTACTCAAAAGTTAAACAAATGAAAGCACTTCCAATAAAAATCCTCCTCTACCCTTACTCCTCACATTGTCCTCAGTGTGGAAGTATTAATCAAGCATAAGGAGTTCCCCCAGGACTAAATAAATGAAAGAAAAATTAAAAGAGAAAGGAGGAGAAACTTCCTTATGCAGGAGGTTAACACTGTTTACGCAAATTCGGTGGTGGGGTTGAGATAACACCAAATTTCATGAGATGGCCTATAAGGCAATTTTGATTTTAGTGACTGTGGGGCTGAGAAAATCGATCTTTGCTTCCAAACAATCGATTCGAAATAAGAAAGACATCAAAGCCATTGAGGAAGTTTTAGGAGGAGCTAATGTTGACGAAATAGCTACATTGGCCTTTCTTTTGTGAAAGACGTGCTTGTGTCACAGGATAACAGAGCAAGCCCATTGATAAGTAGTTAATTTAGCATAAAATATTCTCTATTCAAATATTATCTATGGATACGTTTTGGTTTAAAATGAGAATTTTCATTTGGTGTTCATATTTTCTGTAGATTATACTAAATTAATTTGGAAAGGAGTTTTGGAGGCTGATTCTTGGAGTTTTGATGAAGCAAGCCGAGTTGGAACAAAATTTCTAAGATGCTCCTCAAAGTTTTCAAGCATCTGTGGAGATGAATCCAGAGCAAGCCCAAAACCCCCTAGAAGTTTCAAGTTAGGCTTAGGTAAGCTTAGTGGGAAGCGTATCTAGAGCTATTTGGATTGAGATGCTTTGCCTAGTAGAAGGAAATTATTTAAAAGCAGCTGATCCACTATGTGGGGGATTAAGACAGATACTCAAATTTGAATATTTAACTGTTGAATTTTCTAAAAATATTTATTTTCATAAAATTTCTTTCCCTTATTATAAATTGGACCTTGAGTTTGTTGAGGAGATAATTTCTTCTCATCTTAGTAATAATAATTATTCTATAATTTATTTTTCGTAGTATTTTCTCCATGGCCATGAGTGGCTAAATATTTTATTTTAGTCAAAGGTTGATTTCAAGTAGAAATTCCTCATCGACTATGAGATCTTAATGCAATATTTATTTGCTTTAGTTTTGATTGATCTTTGCGTATTTTTTGGATTTGATGAGAAACTCCATCTCTCTTGCCTTCTTATTATTTGTTCAATAGGGCCCATTGTTCAACTTGATAGGAATGCATATAGCTATCAATGAAGTTAAATTCATATTATTTAATTTAATTGACTTAAATAGTAGATAATATAATTTAACTGTAACCAAACTTTTGGATTATATTATGAAAACTTGGGCTTATTTTCACCTGAGGTCCCTCAAATATAGACGCTATCATAATATTGTCCCTCAATTTCAATTTGTAACATTAAAGTACCTAAATATCAATTTGTGTAACACTAAAGTGAATTTGACTTTATTTCCGATAAGGTGAAGCCGAAAAGCTGATGTGGAAGTCCATATCAGATTATTTTGTCTTTTAGTGCATCCACTTGCAACTCATAAGCTGTGAGTTTTTTTTTTACCCAAATTCTCTCTCTCTTTCTCGCCTAACTAATAATCCTTGAAATTTCTAACAAATCTTTTTGTTTTCTTTCTTTCTTTTTTTTTTTATCTCCTTTTTTATGATTTCTTTGTGAGTGTACAATAACTTGTGCAAATTTCACTTTTTAAGTTTTCTTTTCTCGTAAGTTTTAACTTTTTAATATTGTTGAAAAATATTTAAATTAAATTATTTTTTCAAGAAAAATATATAATTTTAAGATAGAACAATGAAACTTACATGCAGTTTTACTTCATTACCAAATATATTTGCACATTCTCATTTTATTTTTTATTTTTTAAATCATGCAATAAACCTTATCCTTTTTCTTTTTTTTATTTACTAAAAGATGAAATAATTTTTGTTTTAAAAGTAATACACTTACTTTATTCGGATTCCAACACTCACGATGCCCAATAGTCATTGTGATGTTATTTTCAAAGTGGTAATAAAAAAGACCACAACTAATAGGCTTAAACTTCTCCTAAAGGTTTTTTTATTGAGCTCTTATGATATTACAATAAAAACTTAACTTAATTCTATTATTATCCTTTTTTTTCATTTTGATATATTAAGTTACTTTAAATATTTATTAACCAAAATTTTAACTACTTACTTCCTAATTAATTTATAAAAAAATTAAATAAAAGTAAAAGTAAATACCCAAACTAATAAAAACTTTATTCCATTCCCAGAATAGAATATAATGAGTAATAAATAAATTTATTTTTGAAGATAGGTAATGAATAATTTAGCTCATGATTAAGTACATTTTTAACATTTTTATTGCTAAATCGACATGGACAGACTACGCAGGAGGACATATAATACTTTCTAGTTTATTTAATCTTTTGGTAAAATAAAATAAGATAAAGTTTATTGTATGAGTTTAAAAATAAAAAATAAATAAAATGAGAAGGTGCAAATATATTTGCTAATGGAGTAAAAATGCATATATGTTTCATTGATCCATCTTAAAATTATATATTTTTCTTGAAAAATAATTTGACATAAATATTTTTCCAAAAGATAAAATGTTTACAACTTAGAAGAAAATAAAACTCATTAAGTGAAATTGGCACAAGCTCCTATACACCCATAAAGAAATCATTAAAAAAGATCGGAAAAAAAGGTTTTTACAAATGTAAAGGACAGTTAATGCAGGAGAGAGAGAATTTCGATAAAGAAAAATTCACAGCTTACGAGGCACACATGGACATATTAAAATATAAAATAAGTTGATTTGGACATCCACAAAAGCTTTTCCATTTCGTTTCACAAGAAATCATGTCAAATTCACTTTATTATTATACAAATAGATATTTAGGAATTTTACTGCTATAAATTAAAATTGAGGGACGACTCCGTGATAGTGCTTATATCTGAGGGACCTCAAGTGAAATTAAGCCTAAAAAATCACAACTTATTTTATATGAACTTCGCTTGCTAAGTTTGTTAAATAGGACATGGACTTTCTAGTTTTTATTGCTGCTAGCAAATTAAATTCTTTCGCTTGTTTTATGATTATTTGCTAGTTAAAAATTATTCTAGCGCTTGTCTGTTTAATCTAATAATTTGAAAAAAAGTTTCGAAGACGCTTGCTCAAAGACTATAACTCGTTGATTTGTCGAATTATTGAACGATCTTAGTATCAATGATCAATCGAGAGGATTTCATTTTATGAATCACTTTTGACTAAATCTTTTTCCATTAATTTTAATCTTTTATTTTCTTTGCACTCTGGTTACTTTAATTGTTTAGTGGTAATTATTTTTGAAAAAACAACACTAACTCTTTTACTTTTATTATTTGATCTTCTAGAATTTGATTAAAAGTTAGATTGAATTAGTCTGTAGGGTTTGACCTGTCTCACGATTTCTATAAATCACATAGGTTCAAGAGAGTAAGAACTATTTATGGTGATTTTGACATTCATCAGATTTTAGTGTCATTGCTGGTGACTAATTTAAATTTGATTTATTATTTTGATGAATAGATCTGAAATAGTTGAGCTCAACTTTCCTGCTCTCCTGAATCTATGTGGTTTGTAGCCATTGTGAGAAGGGTTGAACCCTATAAATTAATTCAATTTGATTTTTAATTGTATGCCAGCAAATCAAATAATAAAAGTAAAAGAGGGGGTGTTGTTTTTTCAAAAATAATAATCACTAAGTAATTAAAATAACCAGAGTGCAATAAAAATAAAAGATTAAAATTAATGGAAAAAATTTCAGTTAAAGGTGATTCATAGGATGAAATCATCTCGATTGATCATTAATACTGAGATCGTTCAATAATTCGAATGATTGACAGGTTATAATCTTTGAACAAGCATCTCTAAAAAAATCTTTCCAAATTATTAGATTAAACAAACAAGTGTTAAAATAATTCCTAATTAGCAAACAACTCTAAATAAGTAAAATAATTTAACTTGCTAGCAAAAATAAAAACTAGAAAGATCGTGTCCTATTTAATAAACTTAACAAGCGAAGTTCATTTAAAATAGGTTGTGAGTTTTCATAATATAATCTAAAAATTTGGTTACAATTAAATTATATTATCTGCTACTTAGGCTACTTCAATTAAATAATACGAATTTAACTTCATTGATAGCTGTATGCATTCCTATCAAGTTGAGCAATGGGTCCTATTGAATAAATAATAAGGGAAGAGAGATAGAGTTTCCCATCAAATCCAGATAACACACAAAGATAAATTGAAATTAAAGAAAATAAATATTGCATTAAGATCTCACAGTCGATGAGGAATTTCTACTTGAAATCAACCTTTGATTGAAACAAAATTTTTAGCCACTCTTGGCCATAGAGAAAATACTAGGAAAAATAAATTCTAAAATAATTATTGTTTCTAAGATGAGAAGAGATGATTTCCTCAACAAACTCGAGGTCCTATTTATAACAAGGGAAAGAAATCCTATGAAAATAAATATCTTTAGAAAATCCAACATTTAAATGTTCAAATTTGAGTATCTATCATAATCCTCTAAACAGTGGATTAGCTACTTTTAAATGATTTCCTTCTAGCTGGGATAACATCTCAATCCCAACAGCTTTAGATATGCTTCCCACTAAGCTTGCCTAAGTGTAACTTGAAAACTTTCAAAAGATTTTGGGCTTGCTCTAGATTCGTCCCCATTGATGCTTACTCAAGCTTAACTTGAAAACTGCCAAGAGCATCCTAAAAATTCAACTCCAACTTAGCTTGCTTCATCAAAACTCCAACAATAAGCCTCAAAAGCACATTTCCAAATGGATTTAGCATAATTTATGAAAAATATGAAAATCAAATGAAAATCCTCATTTTCAATCAAAAGTATTCATAAATAATATTAAATAGAGAATATTTTATGCTAAATTAACTATTTATCAAATTCCCTCATGCTTATCTCATACTTGTCCTCAAGCATGACAAAAATTTCCAATCAATCCCACATAGTTGTCCACTTCACCCTACACAACATTCTCTATTAAAAGTTTAAAAAATTTGGGAAGAAGCGCAAGTAAAGTAATAATCATTTATTACTTATTCCACCAATTCCATACCAGTATATAGCAACCTCAATGCATTCTTTAAAGCACAAAACATGAACACTTGAAACATTTTAGACGTGCAATAGATTAGGTTCAATAGAAACTTAAGTTGTCATACCTCAAAACATAAAGTTAACCCACCAAAGCACAATACACCAGGTTTTGGTGCAAATATTCAAAAGAAAAGGAAGACACATTTTTCTCTCTCTTTTTTTATTTGCAAACTTTTGAGAACTCATTTGCATTACCATTTTTTTTCGTTCTCTTTTATTCTGTTTTTGTTTTTTTTTTTTTTTTTTTTTTTTGCAACTTTACAAAACTAATATGCATTATCACTTTTTTCATTCTCTTTTGCTCCTCTCCTTTTACGTTATCACTTTGCGCGATATGCACCTTCCGTCCTTATGAAACGTGTAGCTATATACCAAGAAAAGTGCCTCAAACTATTAAACAAAGCTTTAAAATATGCACAATAATGAATTAACCAAAGGAAAATTGACAGTTTCACCTATTAACTTAAGCCTAAAAGATTCGTACAAAAGAGAATGATTAAGGAATGTTATCGATAGTATGGAGAAAAGGGAAGTCTATAACAAAGATTACTATTACCCTGCCTAAAATCCTGAAAAATTTAACCTAATACAGAGAACTCAGTTGAAGGATTAAGAACATCTCTCAAGATTTCAAAAGAAAACATTAATCAAGTCAAGGCAAGAAAGAAATTTGAAAATAAAACTTTTTATGTACACATCAAACAATCAAAACTTTCATGGGATAAGCACTAAAATTATTAAATTCTAAGAACATTTGCCAAAAGAAATATCTAAATTGTAATAGAGACAAAGTGCTCAAAAATTCAGTGCTTAACAAAATGTAAACAGAAAGTAAATAGAGCACTTCCAAAATCAAATTCCTCTCCCACACTTACTTCTCACATTGTCCCCAAAGTGGAATTATCAACAAGCATAAGGAGTTCTCCAAAACAAAATAAATGAAAGAAAAATAAAAGAGAAAGGATGAGAAATGTCAGCTGCCTGTGCTAAGTTGGTGGTGGGGGCTGAGATAGCCCTAAATGTTGTGAGATGGCTTGCATGGTAGTGTTGATCTTAGTGTCAGGAGGAGCTAGTGTCGATGGAGCAGCTGCATTGACCTTTCGTTTGCAAAAGACATGCTTGTGACGTAGGATAACAGGACCTGCAGGAGCAAAAACAAAAACACCATCTTCCTCCCGACATGGTGATCCCAATAGAATCCAAAATAGATAAATCCAAGGAAGGCATGTCACAAGCAATGTGCAGATCATTGTCATCTAAGTTAAGGATTCCCTCTCTAACAGCCAACATAGTAATAATTGAGCCTAAAAGCATGCCTCTCCTAGTTACAATTATTCGTTCAAATTGGGTGGCAAGCCAATAACCTAGATTAACTTTCCTTTTCACCAAACACAATAAGCAAAATAACTCAGCTTTTGAAAGAATGGTGTTGTCCTCATTTTGGCTAAGAAAGTAAAGACTAAAAAATGGTGAATATATATTGAAGTTGCATTCTGAATAATGTTACCTTTAGACTGGCTAGCATTGAAAGAAATATTAGATTGTCCAATGAGTCTCCTATATGCTTCTGAAACTTGAAAATCATCAAGATAATCACAATAAGCACGTAAATATTCAGGACTCTTAATCGACTTGCTATCAATGACAGTCAAATCAATATTAAAAGAAGTGACAAAAAAGCTTAGCATTTGACCCAATAACCTAACTTGAATGGTACTATGAGTACACAGTTAAAAAGATGCAGATGAATGATGAAACTCAAAAGTAGAATAAAATTCCCTACATAACTCAATGTATGCAGGATATTTGCAGCAAAAGAATTCTCTCCATCTAATATTATCAACAAATTCATAAAATTCATCATCAATGTGAGCTCGACAAGAGTTGGCTCATCAACAAACTTATAAGGCATATATAATGTCAAGGTGTTGAAAAATATCATACCTTTTGTTGTGCATAAGAACATCAAAGTCCAGTGCTCCATTCAAGTTAGTAGTGCCTAGTGGTATTTACTTTTCCCTTCAGTCTCATCCTATAACACTCGCCTCCCAATCCTAGGGGACCAAACGACGAATGCCTCATTTGGTGCCGAAGCACCGTCTTATCTTACCTAATAATTAAAGATCATATATTAGAAGTGGCTAAGTTTTCATAAAGAGGCAAGTAATATTTTTATAAAAAAAGTTTAAGGAAATTCCTAAGAAAAATTTGCAAGAGTTTCCCCTAAAAATCAACTTGTCACACAAAGAAAACAAATACACTTCCAGTATTTATTCCTCCAAACCCCAAAACTCCAAATCAATACAATAGATCACGGACTACTTCTATATAATCACATCAATCATCTTAGATTCTATCTTAACATAAAATCATAAATTCAAAGAAATAATTGCTAACAATCATTCACTTAAAATGCAAATATAGATAAAACATTATAATTAATCTCAAATCTCATTAATTTACAACTCAATATTTACAACCTCGAACTTTTTACAATATTTCTATACATGCCATAATTTACATCTCAATACATGTCCTACCCAAAAATAAGCTTCTTCTCCTATGCTACACCTCTGATCTTCAAGTAGGACCCATAGCTCACAACCTACGCGTGATGAAAATCAATACACTGAGTGGAAGACTCAGTAATGTTAAATAATTAACAATAAAATAGAAAAGGGTTGCCAAAGCACAAATCTTAAGTATAATTTAAAATATTCAAATCAAACATATAATAGGTATCAAAGATGTACCAATTAAATTAAAATATTTCAAAAATCTTAAAGAAGCTCATTCTTAGAAATAAATTCCATATTTACAAATACATTTCCTTTCCTTTCATAACAAAACAGAACTATTTTTAATTAAGGCTTATACGTATTTTGAAAGAAATATAACCAGATTCAGTTACATAAATATCTAAACAGAATGTGGTCTGTGGAAGCACCACCAGAATGTGGCCTATGAAAGTGCCACCAGAATGTAAGTGCGTTCGCTTACTAGAATGTAAGCACGTCCATTTACTCAGAATGGCAACCAAAGCATAGCATATGATCATATCTCATCACATAACATAATGGCATCAAAGCCGAGCATGCTCAATAACTAGAATAACTTCATCTTATTACATTTCAACCATACATAGTTGAGCCAAAACAAGTCATTTCCTTTACAAATAGTCTTATCCTTATACATAATTCCTTAGCAAAATACCTCTTAACTTGGTACTTATTATTTCAAAACCTCCTTAACTTACAACTTGAAAAATTCAACAAAATCAAATCATGTTTCAAACAAAAACCTTACTTTCATAATATCTCCATAAACATAGCTTAAAATATCTTAAGTTAACATTTAGAGAAAACAAAAACATGCCTTACCACCTATGGGTGGTTCAGCCACTCTAGGCTGTCAAAAGGGGAAGAGTTTCCCTTCCATTAAGCACCATATTTCAAGTTAGAAATACTTAGTTAAAACATTAAAAACCTTTACTTAACACATTTAGTCTTACAAACTTATTTTTACACATTTCAAGCTTTCTTTAAGTCTTGAAAAATTCTCAAACCTTTGTATTCAAGAAAGAGGTTTTAACCATCATTAAATTGCTTAAGTTCAATTCAAGCATGAAAACCCAAGAAAACAAATGGCCTTTCACCTTGAGTGATTCGGCCACTCCTGGTGTGGCAGGAAAGGGGTTATTTTCCTTTCAATTAAACACTCCACCACACTTGTAAGTCATTCAAAAACACATGAACACTAAAAGAAAACCAAAGCTTGAAGCAAAACTCAAGGCCCTTCCTCCTAAGGAGGTTCATCCATGAGAAGGAGAAGGAAAAGGGGATACTCCTCTTCTCATTCAAGCATTTCATTATGCTTAGAAAACATAGGGAATCATGTAAAAACAATTAAACAATCAATTTCGCAACACAATTCACAAAATCTTCAAAAATCATTCAAAACCTAAAAATTGAAACTTGAAGAAAATGAAAGGGGAAGTATAATATTATTGCACTAACCTCTTAATCAAGCTTTAAGAAGCTTGAAAAGCTTTAATCTTGGGCTTTCTCCTTCCCTTTGGTAGAGGGTTCTCCAACCTCTTCAAAGTAGGAAAAATACCCATTAAAATCAAAAGTTAACAAAAGAAATAGATGGAGCATGATTTAATGCATTAATTACAAGTCTAAACCTTGAATTCTACTTATTAATTCACAAAACTCAAAAATCAAAACTTACTTACTTAGGTGATAACCTCCAATTCTTAGGCTTATGACTTCAAATTCTTACTCCTCTTACTTAATTCTTAAGGTTTAATTACTAAGCTTTGGTTTAATTCATGAAATTTAAGGTAGTTTAGTGGTAAGAAATTGAAAGAAATGGAGAAGAGGAGGAAGATGAAGTTGGCGTAGAAGAGAGGGGATGAAGATGAGTAAATAGTGTTTGATGAGTTGTCATTTTTAAGTAGAAAAGTCAAACATGACTACTTAAGTTTATGTCAAATGGATGGCTATGATCAAGTCAAGGTATTCTCATCCAATGGCTCTAAATATTCATCAAATATTTCTCCTCTAATTATTATTTAACTCCACCAATTAATTAAATTAACTCCATAAAAATATTTCCTCAATTATTCCTTAACATACTACACTAGAAAACACTATTCATTAAATGCCTTAATTCTCTAAAAATATTCATGAAATATTTTTTACCCACCTAAATCATGCAAAAATGCTCCAAAAATATTAAATAAAATATTAGACATGCATAGTAATTTTTTTGGACCAAAATAATGTCAAGTCCCGGACCGATGGTACTATTCACAGACTGGTAAATCACTATTACTAACACTGAAAAAGACTCTAAAAAATGGACTATTACAGTTCTCCCCCCTTAAAAGAAATTTGTCCTCGAATTTCACCTGATAGAAATAACTGAGGGTGCTGCTATCTCATAAGTTTTTTCCCATATAGCTTCTTCTGTCTTATGATTCCTCCATAGAACCTTTACTAGTGGTTATCTTATTTCTTAATTTCTTAACCTCTCTAGCAAGTATCCTTATGGGTTCTTCCTCATATGTCAGATCTGGTTCAATGGTGATAGATTCAGCTGAAATAACATGCGCAAGACTGAAGGTGACACCAGATTGACCACTATTCTTTTTTAGGCTAAGTTATTTTTCTTATGGTTCATGGTGAATAAAGAAAGTTAATCTAGGTTATTGGCTTGCTACCCAATTTGAGAGAATAATTGTAGCTAGGAGAGGCATGCTCTTAGGTTTGTTTATTACTATACTGGCTATTAGAAAGGGACTCCTGAACCCAAATGACAATAACATGCACATTGCTTGTGAAATGCCTTCTTTGGATTTATCTATTTTGAATTCTATGGGATTACTATGCCGCAAGAAAGGTGGCATTTTTGTTTTTGCTCCTACAGGTCCAATTATCGTGCAACACAAGCACGTCTTCTACAAAAGACAGGCCAATGCAGTTGCTTCGTCAACATCAGCTCCTTTTGAAACTTCATCATGCTTCGATGTCTTCAGCATCCTAAATTGATCATTTGGAAGCGAAGACCGATTTTCTCACCTCCACGGTCTTTGAAATCAATATTGCCTTACAGGCCATCTTGTGACATTTGGGGTTATCTCAATCCCCACCACTAACTTAGCATAGGCAGCGACAACCTCCTCCACAAGGACATTTCTCCTCCTTTCTCTTTAATTTTTCTTTCATTTGTCTATTTGTGGGGAACTCCTTTTGCTTGATTGATAATTCCACATTAAGGATAATGTGAGGAGTAAGGATGGGGGAGGATTTTGATTGGAAATGCTTTCATTTGTTTAACTTTTGAGTAATATCTTTTAAAGCATTGAGTTTTTTTTTTAGCATTTTATCTATATTTTAACACTTGATTTAGATGTTTCTTTCGGCAAGTGCTCTTAAAATATGACAAATTTTAGTGCTTATCTCATGGAAATTTGGATTGTTTGATGTGTACATGAAAATTTTTGTTTCAGAATTTCTTTCTTATCATAACTTGATTGGCATTTTTCTTTTAACCTCCTAAGAGAAGTTCTTTGTCCTTTAAAATGATTTCTCTGCATTAGGTTGAGTTTTTGAGATTTTATACAAAGTAATAGTAATCTTTATAATAGACCTCCCTTTTCTACATACTATAGATAGCATCTCTTGATCATTCTCTTTTGTATAAATCATTAGGCTTTAGTTAATAGGTGAAACTGTCAATTTGCTTGCACTTAATTCATTGTTGTGCATATTACAAAACTTTGTTCAACCTATCTAAGGCACTACTCTCCGTTACATGGCTACATATTTTGGAAGAATGGAAGGTACAAATTCTGAAAAGCGATAAACAGTGAGGAATAAAAGAGAACAAAAAAAGCAATAATGCACATGAGTTCTCTAACGTAGCAAACAAAATATAAAAAAAATGAAATAAAAAAGAACGAAAAGAGCGATAATATACATGAGTTCTCCAAAGTTTGCAAAAGAAAAAAAAAAATAGAGAGAGAGAAATATGCTCTTCAATATTCTTTCGAATATTTGCACCAAATCCTAGAGTATTGTGCCTTGGCAAGTTAGCCTTATGTTTTAAGGTGCAACAACTTAAGTTTCTATGAAATCTAATCTATTGCATGGCTAAAAAAAAATTCTAATTTTTCATGTTTTATGCTTAAAAGGATGCTTTGAGATTGCTATATACTGGTATGAAATTAATGAAATAAGTTATAAGTGATTATTACCTTACTTTCCTTTCCTCGCAATTTTTCAATCTTTTGTTGAAGAATGATGTGGTTGGATGAAGTGTGTAGACACCTAAATTTTATTTAAGTTAATTTAATTATTAATTTAATTATTTAATTAGCCAATTAAATTATTAGTTAGTTAAATTAAATAATTTATTTTAATAATCGATCAAAATATTTAAATGGTTATTAAAATAAAATTATTGGATAAATATTATTCACTGTATAAAAAAAATAATATAGTAAAGCCCAATAAAAATTAGTCAAGTGGACCGATTAAATTAAATTTTGGCTAATAAGTCAGGCGTCTACATAAGTTTGGTGATACAGTGGTAGCCAACCAGAGTTTGCCAAGTGGACCAATCAAATTGCATCCTTGGCATGGGGACCCCCCTCAATTCTCTGTAAATAGGAGGTCACTCTTCACATACGATATACACAAAGACTCATAAAGAAAAAGACAGAAAAAAGCCTCGAAACTCTGTCTAATTCAAGACTACAAAAGTTCTCTCCCAAGTCCAAAGAATCAAAGTTTTACGTCAATTCAAGATCAAGTCTCCACAACCCTTGAATCGTTAAACACTCATTCTGCATCAATTCAACATTAAGTCCTACAACTGTTGAATCGTGTTCAAGATCAAGTTCTTCGACCCTTGAATCGTGCTTCCAACAAAGAGAAGAATCAAAGGATAATCTTCATTGCAATAGGAGATTTCACAATAGAGATTGTTTCTGCTTCTTAAAAATATAATTTGTATTTTTTTTTTTGTTTCTTAAATTTCAAGAACAAATTTTACGCTTACAAAGTGAACTTCTATATGGGATTGATTGAGAATTTTGGTCATGTTTGAGGACAAGTATGGGATAAGTGTGGAAAAATTGATAAGTCGTTAATTTAGCATAAAATACTCTTTATTTGAATATTATCTATGGATATTTTCTAGTTTAAAATGAGAATTTTCATTTATGTGACAGTCTGTTTTTCAGTGTCAGTGATAGTGATTTACCGGTCTGTGAATAATACCATCGGTTTGAGACTTGATATTATTTCAGTCCGAAAAAATTACTATGCATGTATATTATTTTATTTAATATTTTTGGAGCGTGTTTTCATTATTTAGATGGGTAGAAAGTGTCTCATGAATATTTTTGGAGAATTTAAGTATTTAATGAATAGTGTTTTCTAGTGTAGTATATTAAGGAAAAATTTAAGAATTATTTTTATAAAGTTAATTTAATAAATTGGTGGAGTTAAATAATAATTAGAAGAGAATTATTTGGTGGATATTTAGAGCCCTTGAATGAGAATACTAGAGACTTAATCCTAGTCATTCATTCGACATAAAATTAAGTAGTCAAGTTTCACTGTGCTATTCCATCCTATTCCATCCTCTCCTTCTCTCCACTTCAATGTTAACTTCTCTTCTTCTTCTCCTCCATTTTCTTTCAACTTCTCTACCTCTAAACTTCACCAAATCATCTAATTTAAACCTTGAATTAGTAATTAAACCTTAAGACCTAAAATAAGGAAGTAATATTTGGTGATCCTAGCAAAGGAATTGGAGAAAAGCTACTAATCAACTACGTTGTGAACTTCGGATTTTGTAAATTAATAAGTGAAATTCATAGCTTAAACATGTAGTTGATGCATTAAATCATGCTCCATCTTTTTCTTTGTTATTTTCTTGATTTTAATTCATGATTTTTGCTACTTTGAAGAGGTGGGTGAACCATTCTCTAAAGGAAAGGAGAAAGTTAGAGAGTAAACTTTCCAAGCTTATTAAAGCTTGTTTTCAAGGTTAATGCAATAATATCTTTCTTCTCCTTTCACTCATTTAAGTTTTCAATTTTTAGGTTTTTGAATGAATTTTGTGATTTTGTTGGGGAATTTGTCATTTGAATGCTTTTATATGATTTGGTGAGACTTATAAGCACGATGGAATGCTTGAATGGGAAAAGGAACACTTCTTTCCCCTCCATCCATCAATGGTCGAACCTCCATAGGAGGAAGGGCTTGAGCTTTGGTTTCATGCTTTTGCTCTCTTTTGATATTCATGTGTTCTTGAAAGGTTTCTCCTTAAGTTAATGTGGTTAATTTGAAAAGAAAACCATTTCTCTCTTCATTGGCAAGAATGGCTGAATCACTTAAGGTGAAGGGCTCCTTGTATTCTTTGATTTTTATGTTTAATTTGGACTTTAATGAGTTAGTTGATAAGTAAATTAAAGGTGGTTTAAATTTGTACTTTGAATTCTAGTATTTAAGAATTTTTCAATACTGAAAGAAAGCTTAAAATATGTAAAATTGAATTTTTAAGTCTAAATGTGTTTAAGTAAAGGTTTTAATGCTTTAACTAAGTCTTTTTAGTTTGAAATGTGGTAATTGGTGGAAGGAAAACTCCTTCTCCTTAGTTGACACAAAGAGGCCGAACCATCCTAGGGTGGTAAGGCATGTTTTTTTTTTTTTTTTTTTTTTTTTTTTTTTTCTAAATGGTAGTTTTTAAGTACTTTAAGCTATCACTACATGAAAAATGCATTTTAGCAACGGCTAATTCCGTTGCTAATTTGAGAAAATTCGTTGTTAATCTTACATTAGCAACCGATAAGCCACGGATCATGTCCCTCTCTAAATACCTCCTTTTAAAATATTTAGCCATGAATAAACAATTCGTTGCTAAATTAGTCATGGATAATTCCCTTGCTATTTTAAATCATTTCTATTACTTAAAGCATGTCTCTTTAGGTACCAATTTTGTTGTCAATGCGTATCTAATCTCTATCTAAACTTTTACTGAATCCCTTGCTAATTGCTATCTAATTCCATTGCTAATGCCCTTGCTAAGCGATTTCTATTCCATTGCCAAATCACTAGCTAATCGAATCCATTGTTAACTCCCTTACTAATCTCTTTCTATTTTTATTGATAAATTACTCGTTAATCGCTTTCTAATTTCGATTCTAAATCACTTACTAATCTCTATCAACAAGCTATATACATTATACTATTTCTTTTTAATTTTTTAAAAATTATTTTTAACCGTGTATATCATAGGGATATTGCTAGTATTTATATAGAAATTTGTTCATAATTATTCAAAAGCAAGTTATCCTTGGTTTAGCCAAAATTACTATTTATCCCAAATTAACCGTGTGACACTATGTAACATATATATATAGAGAGAGAGAAACGTACCCCTCAAATTCATTATTGAAAATATTTATACAAACAATATTCAACCCAAAACAACACGCTCCATCCAAAAATGTTATTCAAAGAGAAAATATTGCAATACATATATTGGTTGTTACAAGACACACCATATTGATACTGTATTAAGAAACCTCCATAATGCCTAAAAAATACTAAATATCATATAAAATGCTTAAACTCATTGGCTCCTATAACCAATTCTTGCTTCTCTAATTACTTTCCAAAACGTCCAGCAGCTTCATAATAACTTAATCCACTCAGAACTTAACTAATTCATCAAAATCAACAAAAAAAGGGTGTTAATTCCAAAATTGTACTAGCCAGAGTTGGAGTTCCTCGTGAAGAAATCGCGCTTAGCATGCCAAGAATTGGACTCTTGGGGATGACACATTCTGATGGTTCTTACACTGATTATAGAAAGAAATTACATAATATAAAGCAAAAATTACCTGTTTATAATATTTTTTCAGAGAAAAATGTGCTAAAACAATCGACAAGAGTAATATAAAGCTATAGATTTTAACCTTCCAACAACATTAAATATTTTCTCTAGGTTTTGATGGGAGCGATCTTCAGGCAAATTCTCAACAGTAACAGTACGAGACTGCAAAATGAAAAGAGCATTAAATCAGCATCGGCAAAAAAAGGTTTTCGTTCAAATCAGCATTTTCAAATCTGTATATAAAAAAGAAAGTCACCTGCAACTGGTTGTTGTTAACAAGCGAATTCATTTTCTTTGTGGAAGCAATAACTGATATTGGTAGAGAGAAAACCTTAGTGCAATGACAATAATTTATAGGTTCATAAATAATAAAAAAATAACACTCCCCGGTAATACTTACCATAACCTTCAGGAACTTTTACTTGTGTGTTTTGATATGGATTCATTTGCAAGAAGACTCATGTCACTGAACTGATAATCCACCTGTTTATACACAAACAATACGTGTAGCTATAAATTTCAAGCCTATTTACAGATAATGTCCTTAAATATTATAAATTTTTCAATGTAAAAAAAATATTATATATAATTAATTATCAAATCTTGCATTTAATATGAACTATCATGAAATCTTTTTAATTTTTTAAAATTAAAAATGATGCTATCAATATTGAATAAGTATATAAGTATTTTGTTTTAGAATTTGAGTTAATATAATTAATTAATTTGTCTTAATTTTATTTATATTAATTAGAAGTAAAATTATTTATTTATAGCACATTAACGCATTACCATGTAAGTACAAGCACTGAGGAACTCCATGCAAGTACAAGTTAAATTATTTATTTATAGCACATTAACTCCAGCGAGCAATCAAGAGATAACAAACCCAAAAGTTTGAATTTTTTTTTTTTTTCTTTCTTTAAAAAAAAGAGAAAATTTTACAGTATTAAATCAAAGGATCAAACGTTGAACAGGGGCAGGCTTAGAACCAAAATAAAAATAAAAATAAAAATAAAAATCAAATGAAAATCAATCCTATCTCTGGGATTATACCCTACTATTTCATTATTCAAGAGAGAACCACATCAAAGGCTACAACAGAAGGGTTAAAACGAAAATTAGGTTAAAAAATTTACAAACATATGGTTAATAAAATAAACACAAAATTGAGGGCCAAAAATTATTGAAATGCGAAAAAGCACCTGTTTGAGAATCTTTTAGCTAGTAAAATTAAGCCACGTAATATTTAATCGGACTCGTAAATCCATTTGATATGCCGAAAATCAATTGAAAACCAAATTGATTTACTAAATCAGACTAAACTGATTCGAACTGAACCGAAATAGTCTGAAATCTTCTAGCAAAACCTAGCACAACTGTTTTTTTTTTTTCCTTTCTTTTTTTTTCTTCTTCCTAATCTCCTTCTCTCCTTACTTTCTCTCTCTCCTTCGCCGCCTCACACTCTCTCTCTCTGTGCCACCAGCTTCAGCAACTTCTGAAGTCGGTGACGTCATCAGTAGCTCCTCCTGCCTCCTCCATCACCTGCATCGCGTCGCACCATAGTTCCTAAAATTTTGCGGACGAATTTTTATAAAGAGAGGATAATCGAAATATCCAAAAAATTTAATTTCAGAAAATTTCCATTTAAATTTTAATTCTAAAATTTTGGCCAATAAATTTAAGCCACGTAAAAATCGATCGAACCTGTAAATCCATTTGATATTGTCAAAAACCGATCAAGAACCAAGTAAATTTGTTGAACCGGACCAAACCGGTTCGAGTTGAACCAGCATGGTCCAGTAAAATCTGGAAAATTCCTTTTTTTTTTTTTTCCTTTTTTCTTTCTTTTTCTTTTTCTTTCTTTTTCTTTTCTTCCCTTTCTTCTCTGCGACAGCTCCTCTCCTCCCTCCTTCTCTTTCCCTCAGCTCACTCTCTCTCTCTCTTTGCGAAACAGCCTCCACCGCCAGCAACGCCGGCCACTGGTCCAACAGCAGCAGCGCCAGCCTAGCCTCCTTCACATCGCGCCACCAGCAACAGCGCTCCCTTCCCCCTTCGCGTTGCGGCGCCTTGAGCCCCGCCTCCTTCAATTGCGTTGCGCGGTCCAGCCACCAGCAGCAGCAGTTTCAACGCTGCCTCTCTCTTCCGTGCCGCCGCTCGTCTCCGTCACCCCAGCAGCTGGTTCTCCGATCAAAGCCCTTGGCTTGGTTGTCTCCAATATTTGTGAATTTTTGGGACATTATTGAGTGGTAAAGGCATAAAAATATCCCTATAAATTTTTAATTAATTTCCTGAATTTTAATTTTTGTGAAGAAATTGGTTAATTGTTGGACTTGATTTATTGATTGTGATATTGAGTAATGTTTATGCTGGATTTAGTAGTCGATGATTTGAAAATAAATTGTAGGTTGAGAATGAAATTTATAATAGGATATTTTGTAATAAAAATTAAGAAAATCTAATTATTTGAATATTGGAGATTAATAATTTATTTTATTAAGGTAGTGAATATTTAGTTAGTTAGAGAGAATTTAATTAATAAAAATAGTTTAATTGATAATTAGTTTGATTCAATGATTTAGCGTTAGATATTAGAACGTAACGTAAATATAAAAGTATTTCTGGAGATTGATTAATAAAATGTTGTGGATTTAATGATGGAATTATTGATATATTAATTTGAATTAAGATATTTGAGTTGGACATTGAATAAAATGAAAATTATGTTATTAAAGAATTATTTTTAATTATTTGATAAATATGAATGTGCTATTAAGGTTGTTAGAATTAACGACCTAAGTGACTCAGTATAGAAACGAATTTTATAGTTATTAAGGACCAATTAAAGTGAATGAGTTAAATTGTTATTAATTGTTTGGAGACCGTAACCAAATTAAGTAAGAAAAAAATTATCGAAAATAGGATTATATTCATGTGAAATGAAAGTATTATTGATTATATTATATTGATGGTGAATTTAGAATATTTTGAAAGCTGTGACGAGAAATCGGATTAATTAGGGTTAGCAGTTCAGTAGCATAGAATTAAAATTAGTTTTAACCGAGAGATATAATGTAATTTAATAGATTGATTTTCTATTTATAATTTCGCATTGAATAGAGTAGTGGATTGATGAATTCTTTCTATATTATTTTTAAATTCATAGATCCCGTGAGCTCGTTTACTGCTCCTCCGCACCAGAACCAGAATTAGGATTCGAATATCCTAATATCACTGTGAGTAATAATAAATAGTGCGTGACATACATTTCATTACATCACGATTTTATATCACCATAATCATATTACATAATATCATTAAATATTTTTATATCAAGACATATTATATCATTGTTTAACAATCGTATCATCATATTATATAATTTGCATATTGATTAATGATTTGATGATTGGCAAATGGACGAATTATTGATTAAATGTGCTGTGATATGGATTGCTTTGTTTGAGTGGAATTAGAATGAATTGGATCACTATGGGTTTGTGAGGGCAGTCTTTGATACCATCGGCCATGTATGGGAGATCGGTGCCCCCGTGTGCATCTGATGATATAAATTGATATGATACGAATAACCACAGGTTGGCTTTCTGATGGTATGCAAAAAAAAAAAGAGAGAATGGAAAAACAATGAGACGGCTGGTTAAGTGAGAATTAGACCGGTCGGCCATGTAGGGAGATCGGCTCCCTAGTGCACACGTAGAGAAGATGAGTCATATGAGCAGAGGGCTCATTAGGGGTTTTGGTGACGCCATAAACTAATTTTCATGTGAATGATTATTTGAAGATGAATTAATTGTGGATGTTGATACTGTGACATATGCATGACTGATAGTGTGATTAGTTCTGTGATTAAGGATGCATTCTGCGTGATTGTCAGGTTATGCATTATTTATTATTATTTACTGAGTTTGTGAAACTCACCCCTCCTCCCACCAACTTTTCAGGAAGTAGGAGATCACCTAAAGGAAAAGCTCTGTATTTTTCTTCACAGAGCTTACAAGTATATTTCATTCTTATATAGTTAGTCTGTTAAAATACTGCTACTTTAAGAAACTTCTCTGTTTTGGATATTCGAAACTCTGCAGTTGTAAGATGTATATTTTATTTATGTATATTATGAGTGAGCTACCATATGGAATAATAGTTGTCCTAAATATATACTCAGATGTATGTGTGGCCAGTTAACATAGTATATTTGAGATTTACTGGGCCTGATTGCATGTGATTAAATGAGTTAATTATCGTCAGGCTATGGCTATATGGATACCGGACTCGCACAGGTTAAATCTATTGGGCTCGCTATTATTAAAGGACAGCTAGATTCGCATATGGACTTTACAATTAGGCTTAGTACGGGCCTCAAGGGCCTTAAGTTTACCTAGCTCCTAGTGCTGGTCCGGCCCACGATTTTAGATCGCGACAAAGTTGGTATCATAGCATTAGTTTTATATTGTTAGATGTGACTGCGAAGTTATTTTTATCATGTCTTGAAAAAGTTCCCTTGCTTCTTAAATTTTGCGTGACCGTCTAAAGAGTCATATTGTTAGAACTATTTTAAGGAGGTAGAATTTTATGATAATTGTAGGATAGGACTTGTTATGTTTATAATGATATATTTTATACTTTGAATTTCAGCATGGTGAATACTAGGCGAAGAGCACTTGATGATATGGAGCGAGATGCTCCAGATGAGGCTTCTTTCAGGCACCCGGCTCCGGCTAGACGTCGACGGAGTAGAACCGCTAGGAATTTAGATGATAAAGAGGATGTCGTACAAGATAATCGGAATGAGGAAAATGCGATTGTAAATCCTCCAGAAGTGAATACTATGGTGATTGGACTTCAGCAAGCTATTACTACGATGAATAATCTGTTAATATCGCAACAGCAATTCTTCCAGACTCATGCACCACAGGTGCAGCAACAACTAATACCTCTTCCCATACCCGAACTAGTAGCACAGCCAGTTTTGCAGGCTCCACCCTTATACGCTCCAAGAGTAGTTAGTGACAATCTTTATGATAGGTTTATTCGGTATAAATTATCTAAATTCACAGGAACTGAGGATGCTCACTCGATCTTAGCCAGAATAAGAGAATTTTGTCTGGAGTTGGGTTGTAACGATGAGAGGTCGATTACTTTTGTAGGCTGTAGGATGGAGGGAATAGCTGAGATATGGTTTAGAGATTATGTTCAGCCTTTTGTTAATAGATTGAATTGGCAATAGTTTTCTAATCTTTTCATGAATCGATTTGTACTAGAGGGTACCAGGAGAGCTAAAATGAGAGAATTTGAGTCTCTAGTACAAGGTGATATGACTATAGATGAGTATCACCAAATTTATTGAATTGAGTAGGTATGCACTGGGATCCATACCAGATGAGGAAACCAAGATTTATAGATTTGTCAGTGGTTTAAGTATGATGTATGATTCTTTGTTTCAATAAAAGGAGCAAGATCTTAGTGTTGTGATTGATGCTGCCAGGCAAATCGAAATTAAATTTAATTTCGAAGGGACAATTCTAGGTAGAAAAGACAATAGGAGTGTAGCTTCATTTGGGAATCCTAGTGTACCAACAATGAGTGAATCTTTTAATGTGGGTACGCAGTCCTTAGGTTCACAGCTTCATGGAAGAGGATATCTCGGTAAGAAGAAAGATAAAAAGAAATTTGGGCAGAGAAGGGGTATGTCTTCGGGTAGTGTTAGTAGTGGATTTAGTTTTGGTTTTAGTAATAGATCTAGTGGAGGAGAGTGTCACCGATGTGGTAAGGTTCATAAAGGAGCATGTAACTTTGACACTAATTTTTGCTTCAATTGTCGTCAGATTGGGCACTATGCTAGAGATTGCTCGCTTCTTCAGTCTCGACCCATGCCATCTCAATCTTCCGTTGGTAGTGTGTCTAGACCTCCTATCATACTATTTGCATCAGGCTCCAGATTCACAGGCCAACCAGGCTGTGGTTCTTTCGGTAGAGGCAGAGGCCAAAGTTCAGGGCAAGCATCGCAACAACCTACAGGAGGACAACCACGACTTTTTCACTTGACTTAAGGGGATGCTCAGGCATCTAATGTCGTGGTGACAGGTATACTTACTATTTGTTTACTTGAGGCACGAGTATTGTTTGACCCTGGTGCCACACATTCATTTGTGTCACCCAGATTTGCCGTTAAGATAGATATAATGTCCGACAAATTAGATTCTCTTTTATTAGTGTTAACACCGCTGAGCGAACCTGTTTATACTAATGCGGTTATCGCAAACTGTCCTATAGTAATTAAGGATAGTCTGCAAATTTAATTATACTAGGTGTGATTGACTTTGATGCCGTTCTGGGCATGGATTGGTTATTCAAATACGGTGCATAAGTTCACTGTAAAGAGAAAAAAATTGCTTTAAATATACCCGATGGTACGAAACTAGTCTACAGGATGGATAGAAACATAGCTCCTCATAATTTCATTTCTACCTTAAGTGCCAGAAGGATGTTAAGAAAGGGTTGTCAGGGTTACTTAGCACTAGTAAAAGACACTACGTCAAAAACTCACAAAGCAGAAGATGTGCCAATCGTGAATGAATTTTTAGATGTATTTCCAGAGAAATTACCTGGTCTCCCTCCAAGTCGAGAGATCGAGTTCTGTATTGATTTAATTCCTAGCACAGAGCCTATATCTATACCACCTTATAGGATGGCACCTGCAGAGTTGAAAGAGCTCAAGGAGCAACTGCAGGAGTTACTAGACAAAGGTTTTATCAGACCAAGCACTTCGCCTTGCGGTGCTCCGGTCTTGTTCGTGAAAAAGAAGGATGGTTCACTTCGCTTATGTGTTGACTACAGGCAGTTAAACAAGGTGATGGTGAAAAATAAGTATTCACTTCCCAGGATTGATGATCTTTTTTATCAGTTGCAAGGAGCTACATGTTTCTTGAAAATTGATTTAAGATCTGGTTATCATCAATTGAAGATTAGAGAGTAGGACATTCCTAAAACTACTTTCAGAACCAGATATGGACACTATGAATTCTTGGTTATGTCTTTCGGACTCACCAATGCTCCAGCAGCTTTTATGGATCTGATGAATCGTGTGTTTAAGCCTTACCTAGATCAGTTTGTGATCGTATCCATTGACTATATCCTGATTTATTCTAGAATTGAAGCAGAGCATATGGATCATCTGAGAACTGTGCTCCAAACTTTGAGGGAGCATCGGTTATATGCCAAATTCTCAAATGTGAATTCTGGATGGAAAGTGTGAATTTCTTAGGTCATGTGGTGACTAAAGATGGAATTAAAGTTGATCCTAAGAAAATTGAGGCGATTATCGATTGGCTTAGACCGACTACAGTTATTGAAATTCACAGTTTTTTGGGTTTAGCTGGTTATTATCGATGCTTTGTGTAAGACTTTTCTAGAATAGCAGCACCATTAACGAAGCTAACTCAGAAGAATGCCAAATTTATTTGGTCAGATGCTTGCGAGGTAAGCTTCTAGAAACTTAAGGAGTGTTTGACCACCGCTCCGATATTAGCCTTACCATTAGGTACTGAAGGTTATACTGTATTTTGTGATGCATCCAGAGTAGGATTAGGTTATGTCTTAATGCAACATGGTCGAGTGATTGCGTATGCTTCAAGACAGTTAAAGAAGCATGAACAGAACTATCCCACTCATGATTTGAAAATGGCAGCCATCATTTTTGCATTAAGAAAATGGAGACATTATCTGCATGTCGTATCATGTGAGATTTTCATTGATCACAAAAGCTTGAAGTATTTTTTTATCAGAGAGACCTGAATTTGAGACAAAGACGCTGGATGAAATTTCTTAAGGATTATGATTGTACCATTCAATATCATGCTGGAAAAGCTAATGTGGTGGCAAATGCTCTAAGTCGAAAGTCTATTGGAAACTTGGGTCATATTGTTGCGGATAAAAGACTGTTAGTATGGGAACTTAACAAAATGCTCGATGAAAATCTTGAGTTGGAAATCCCAACTATGGGTGCTTTGATAGCTCATTTCAGGGTGAGACCCATGTTATTTGAAAGGATTAAGGCTGCACAAAGTAGAGAACTGCAATTTCAGAGGATTATACAAGAAGTAACTATCGGTGGGTCAGGAGATTTTGTGGTAGATGAAGGGGTACTAAGAAATGGTACTCGTTTATGTGTACCTGATGTTGAAGACGTTCGGAAGGAAATTCTGGATGAAGCTCACTATGCAGCTTATAATGTACATCCTGGAACTACTAAGATGTAACGGGGATTTGAAAAATCATTATTGGTGGATAGGAATGAAGAAAGATATCAAAGAATTTGTATCCATATGTCTTACCTGTCAACGGGTAAAAGCGAGTCATCATAAACCCTATGGATTACTACAACAATTGCTGATACCAGAATGGAAATGGGAAAGAATCACCATGGATTTCATGGTAGGATTACCAAGAACACCATGAGGTTATGATTCAATTTGGGTGATAGTAGATCGACTTACTAAGTTCGCCCATTTTCTACCCGTGAGGACTTCCTATCATGCTGACAGACTGGTGAGATTGTACATTAAGGAGATAGTTCGTCTTCATGGAATTCCAGTTTCCATCATTTCGGATAGAGGAACACAATTTACTTCTAGGTTCTGGCGATCACTGCAGAAAGTCTTAGGAACCAGACTTGATTTTATTAAAGCTTTTCACCCGCAAACTGATGGGCAATCCGAGAGGACTATTCAAAAGTTAGAGGACATGCTTCGAATGTGCGTTTCGGATTTCGAAGGACATTGGGATTCATACCTACCATTAGTAGAGTTTGCCTATAACAATAGCTACCCAGCAAGTATTGGTATGGCTCCTTACGAAGCACTCTATGGTAAGAAGTGTAAATCTCCTATTTGTTAGGAGAAAGTAGGAAATGAAGAATTAGCGGGACCAGAATTGATCCAGATTACATATGAGAAAGTGCCCATAATTCAAGATAGAATTAAGACAGCTTTTGATAGTCAGAAGAGTTATGCAGACCTTAAGCACAAAGAAATAACATTTCAAGAAGGAGATATGGTGTTTCTAAAAGTATCTCCTATGAAAGGCATCATCTCTTTTGGTAAGAAGGGGAAACTAGCCCCTAAATATATTGGACCGTATCCCATAGTTGCAAAAAATGGAGTAGTGGTGTACCAATTGGACATTCCTGATGAATTTTCTCATGTGCACCTAGTTTTCCATGTATCGATGTTGAGGAAGTACATTTCTGATCCGTATCATGTGTTAGAGCCACAGGAGATTCAAGTAAACGAGGACTTAACCTACAAAGAGATGCTAGTCAGGATCCTTGATTTTCATATTCGTAAACTCCAATCCAAAGAGATTACTTTGGTCAAAGTATTGTGGAGGAACCATTCGATTAAGGAATGCACGTGGGAAGTTAAGGCTAAAATGCAGGAGAGATACCCTTATCATTTCCATTATGAGTGAGAGATTCCATCTTTCTGATAATTAAAATTCTCTTACCTCTATTTCATTGATTAAGATCATTCCTTGATATCTTTGTTATGTTCTATGCCTGATATATTGTTCTTCTATCTTGCTGTTCCTAAAATTTGAGGATGAATTTTTATAAAAAAAAGGAGAATTGAAATATCCAAGAAATTTAATTTCAGAAAATTTCCATTTAAATTTCAATTCTAAAATTTTGGCCAATAAATTTAAGCCACGTAAAAATCAATCGAACCCGTAAACCCATTTGATATTGCCGAAAATCGATCGAGAACCAAGTAAATTTGTTTAACCGAACCAAACTGGTTCGAGTTGAACCAGCATGGTCCAGTAAAATCTGGAAAATTCCTTCTTTTTTTTTTCCTTTTTTCTTTCTTTTTATTTTTCTTTCTTTCCTTTTCTTTCTTTTTTCCTTCTCTTCCCTTTCTTCTCTACGATAGCTCCTCTCCTCCCTCCTTCTCTCTCTTTCCCTCAACTCACTCTCTCTCTCTATACGACCCAGCCTCCACCACTAGCAATGCCGGCCACTGGTCCAACAGCAGCAGCGCCGGCCTAGCCTCCTTCACATCGCGCCACCAGCAATAGTGCTCCGTTCCCTTCACGTTGCGACGCCTTGAGCCCCGCCTCCTTTAATTGCGTTGCGCAGTCCAGCCACCAGCAGCAGCAGTTTTAACACTGCCTCTCTCTTCCGTGCCGCCTCTCGTCTCCGCCACCCCAACAGCTAGTTCTCCGATCAAAGCCCTTAGCTTGGTTGTCTCCAATATTTATGAATTTTTGGGACATTATTGAGTGGTAAATGGTATAAAAATAGTTAATTTAATTGATAATTAGTTAGGTAGTGAATATTTAGTTAGGTAGAGAGAATTTAACTAATAAAAATAGTTTAATTGATAATTAGTTTGACTCAAGGATTTAGCGTTGGATTTTAGAACATAACGTAAATGTAAAAAGTATTTCCGGAGATTGATTAATAAAATATTGTGGATTTAATGATGAAATTATTGATATATTGATTTGAATTAAGATATTTAAGTTGGACATTGAATAAAATAAAAATTATGTTATTAAAGGATCATTTTTAGTTATTTGATAAATATGAATGTGTTATTAAGGTTGTTAGAATTAACGAACTAAGTGACTCAGTATAGAAACAAATTTTATAGTTATTAAGGACCAATTAAAGTGAATGAGTTAAATAGTTTTTAATTGTTTGGAGATCGTAACTAAATTAAGTAAGAAGAAAATTATCGGAGATAAGATTATATTCATGTGAAATGAAAATATTATTGATTATATTATATTGATGGTGAATTTAGAATATTCTGAAGGCTGTGATGAGAAATCGGATTAGTTAGGGTTAGCAACTAAGTAGCATAGAATTAAAATTAGTTTTAACGGAGAGATATGATATAATTTGTTAGATTGATTTTCTATTTATAATTTCGCGTTGAATAGAGTAGTGGACTGATGAGTTCTTTTTATATTATTTTTAAATTCATAGATTGCGTGAGCTCGTCTATTGCTCCTCCGCACGAGAACCAGAATTACGATTCGAATATCCTAATATCACTATGAGTAATAATAAATGGTGCATGACATGCATTTCATTACATCACAATTTTATATCACCATAACCTTATTACATAATATCATTAAATATTTTTATGAAGACATATTATATCATTATTTAGCAATCGTATCATCACATTATATAATTTGCATATTGATTAATGATTTGATGCTTGGCAAATGGATGAATTATTGATTAAATGTGGTGTGATATGAATTGTCTTGTTTGAGTGAAATTAAAATGAAGTGTGTCACCATGAGTTTGTGAGGGTAGTCTTTGATACCATTGGCCATGTATGGGAGATCGATGCCCCGTGTGCGTCTGATGATATAAATTGGTATGATACAAATAACCACAGGTTGGCCTCCTGATGATAATGCAAAGAAAAAAGAGAATGGAAAAACAATGAGAGGGCTTGTCAAGTGAGAATTGGACCGATCAAGTGAGAATTGGACCCGTCGGCCATGTATGGGAGATTAGCTCCCTGGTGCACACGTAGAGAAGATGAGTCATATGAGAGGACGACTCATCAGGGGTTTCGGTGAAGGCACAGACTAATTTCCACGTGAATGATTATTTGAAGAGGAATTAATTATAGATGCTGATATTGTAACATATACATGACTGGCAATGTGATGAGTTCTGTCATTAAGGATGAATTATGCGTGATTGTCTGGTCATGCATTATTTATTATCATTCACTGAGTTTATGAAACTCACCCTTCCTCCCATCCACTTTTTAGGAAGTCGGAGATCCTCTGAAGAGAGTTAAAGCTTTGTATTCTTCTCCACAGAGCTCACAAGTACATTTCGTTCTTATACAGTTAGTCTGTTAAAATACTGCTACTTTAAGAAACTTTTCTGTTTTGGATATTTGAAACTCCGTAGTTGTAAGAGATATATTTTATTTATGTATATTATGAGTGAGCTACTGTATGGAATAATAGATGTCCTAAATATATACTCAGATGTATGTGTGGCTAGTAAATATAGTATATTTGAGATTTATTAGCGCTGATTGCATGTGATTAAATGAGTTAATTATCGTCGGGCTATGGCTATATGGATACTGGACTTGCACAGGTTAAATCTATTGGGCTCGCTATTATTAAAGGACAGCTACACTTGCATATGAACTTTATAATTAGGCTTACTACGGGCTTCAGGAGCATTAAGCTTACTTATGTCCTAATGTTGGTCCAACCCATGGTTTTGGATCGTGACAGTAGTACTGAATTTAAATTGGACTGAGCAAAAAGGATTGAATGTAGTTTGTGGGATTAATTTCCTATTTATTGTTTCAAATTGAATAATTATGTGATGAATTCTCCTGTGTTTCTAAATTTTTAGATCATCTCAGCTCATCAACTGCTTCTCTAGGCCAAAATCGGAACTAGAATTTGAATATCCTATAATCACCATGAGTAATAATAAATGGTGTATGACATGCATTTTATAACATCATGATTTTATATCACCATAATTTTATTACATTATATATCATTAAATATTTTTATATCAAAATATATTATATTATTATTTAATAATCGTATCATCACATTTTATAATATGCATATTAATTATTGATTTGATGATTGACAATTGGATGAATTATCGATTAAATGTGTTATGAGATGGAGTGCTTTGTTTGAGTGGAATTAGAATGAAGTAGTTCACCATGGGTTTGTGAGAACGGTCCTTGATACCATCGGCCATGTATGGAAATCAGCGCCACTGTGTGCATCTGATGATATATATATATTGATATGATATGAATAATTATAAGTTGGTCTCCTGATGGTATGAAAAAAAATGAGAGCATGGAAAAACAATGAAGGGTTGGTCAAGCGGGAATTGGACTGGTTGGCCAGGTATGGGGATCGGCTCCCTAGTGCACACGTATGAGAGGATGAACCATGTGAGAGGACGATTCATAGAGGATTTTGGTGATGCCACAGACTAATTTTCACATGACTGATTTGCTAAAGATGAAATAATTATGGAATTGATATTGTAACATATGCATGACTAACAGTGTGATTAATTCAGTGACTAGAAATACATTTTGCGTGATTATTTGGTCATGCATTATTTATTATTATTCACTGAGTTTGGCGAAACTCACCCCTCCTCTCCATAAACTTTTTCAGGAAAGAGAAGTATCACTGATCCATAAAGACTCTGTTTCTTTCTCCACAGAGATAAAGTATTTAATACTAGCTTGAAAATATTAGGATACGAACTGTGTGAAACGTTTGAATATTCTACTACTTTTGTTCAGATTTCGCAGTTAGGATGATAAATTGATATTTGGATGTGTAAATATTATTGATATTTGGATGAAATGGATTTCGCAGTTCAGGCTTACTACGGGCCTCAGGGGCCTTAAGCTTATCCAGGTCCTAGTGCCGACCGGCTCACGATTTTGGGTCGTGACAAAGTTGGTAGTAGAGCATAAGATCATTTGGTATCGATATCTACAGAGCATAGGGAATTCCATTTCATCTTTCTCAGTGTTCCTTGCTTCTACATTAGTATCTCCTTTATTTTAACCATTATCGAATTGGTATGTACAAGGAACATCTTTTGTTGGAATCGACCGTAACCAACATAAAGAAGGTATATTATGAATTTTCTCTCAAGGGAATGGTGGACACACTAGACCTTGTGAGATGGGAAAATTCATACCTATTGCATAAAATGATAAACTATATATGAGAGGAAATAAAGATGAGTATATTATATAAGCAGTAAGAATAGTCTATTACTATGGCTACTGGTATTAAAGCAGGGATCATTTTTTAGATCTGCAGATAGCGAAAAACTGAATGATAATGGATTATCTTGATTATTTAGTGCAATACTTATTATATAGAGCTTGTTTCTGTGATGATTAGAAAAATGCCAGTTAATAAATGAAAATATTCATTATGTGGTAAATTGTGAATGGAGATATTATGGTATCAGTAGTTATAATGAGGGATTTAGCAATTGATATAAGGATTATCATCAAATTAAATGTTATAGTATTATTGATGATGGTTGCTTAGGAATTAGGAGTTAGAATAAATATCGAATATAATTGAGAGGAATTGATATTATAATTATGAAATGCTGAGGATAATGATTGGGGAACTCTTATTATTAGTTGCTCATAAATGGAGTTGTTTTTATATTGCTTTGACATATATTCTCAAAAAGAGAAATGAGTTGTTTAGCCTAGCCTAAGTTGGTGACTATTAAGATTAAAGAATTAAATTAGATCATAAATTGCATACTGAATAAGTTGTTTAAAGGAAAGAAAAAGAGAGAAACGGTCTAGGGTAAACATGAATTTATTTTTAACCTATAAGACTAGTTATTAAAATTTCAGAATATTAACTTCTGTCATAGTGCTTATTTGCTATTTGAATTTGAATTCAATTTAATTTTGAATTGAAAGCACATTATGATAAGAAATTTGAGTATTTGTCTATGTATGAAAAATATATACAATGTAAGTTAATTGTATATGAGAATATGTATGCATATTATAAGTAAATAGAAATAGACAATTAGATGAAATGGTCATAAGCATGACTGGAGCATAGGATCAAGTTAAAATGTGGATATTGGGATATCTGAAGAATAAAAGAGATTTTGATGTGCCAAAAGTATACAAAAGAGTGGCAATGTTAAGGCTAGTGTTTAAGAAATTTATTATGGATACTAGAATTGAGGGATAATAGAGCTAGTGTGGATAATCAAAGTAAATGGTGAATGTTGGATTGGCACTTTAGAGAACCTAGAATAATCTATAAAAGATAGAAAGTAGATTATAGAGATTTCGCGAAAATAATTATAAGATGAAAAACACTTTATTAGAATGTTCTAAATCTTAAATCTAGCTGATATGCCAATGTAAGATATTATTAGAACAAGGTTTAAAAGAAAAAGTTTATGTTTAAATATTCAAGAACATCATATTTACCTTTTAAATATTTTGGGCTATCAGAGATTTTCATAGAATTAAGATTTTAAAGAAGAATATGGTAAGACTTTAATAAACACGCAATCAATTTATTATTTTTATTTTGACATTTGTATGATTTTATTTCAACTGATTTCAAATTCCCTTGGTTGTGTTAAAATTTTCAGATAGGATATGGTATTGTTAGTTTAATTTTGAGATAAGTTTATTGAAAGGTGTATAAGCACAGCTTGTTATAGAGTACTTGTGCATAAAAAAAATCAAAAACAAACAAATCATTTGATATGTCTAACAAAATTTGAATTGTGATGTTGATGGCGACTTTAGAATTCAACATAGAACGTTATTGAGCCTTTTAGACATAGAGACATATTTAAGAAAAGTTTACGGAGAGTCAAACTTTGCAAAAACACATACCATAGAACAGGTTTCTCATTTAGAAAGCATTTAGAATATGCACACAGAGTTTTAAAGTTAAGAGTTTAGAACTAACATACCCAGTTCTCTTCTAATTAAGCATAATTGGCTTTCATTTAAAGGTTTAGTGAAAATATCTGCCAATTGCTTTTTTGTAGGGATGAACTCAACTACTATATCACCTTTTTGAACATGATCACGTATGAAATGGTGTTTGAGTTCTATATTCTTGGTTCTAGAATGTTGAACTGGATTTTTAGACAGGTTGATATATGTGTTGTCACATCTGATTGGAATTCTTTCTAATTTCAGACTATAGTCTACCAATTGTTGCTTGATCCACAGAACTTGTGCAACACAACTTCCAGTAGCAATGTGTTCTGCTTCTACAGTAGAGACAGCAATAGAAGTCTCCTTCTTGCTAAACCATGATACAAGGACGCTACCTAGAAACTGACAAGTTCTAAACGTGCTCTTTCTATCTACTTTGCTTCCTTCAAAGTCAGAATCACTATACCCAACAAGATCAAATGTGTCATCTTTAAAATACCATAGACCTAGATTAGAAGTACCACAAAGATATCTTAAAATTCTTTTTACATCAATTAAATGTGATTCTTTGGGATTTGACTGAAATCTAGCACATAGACATCCACTAAAGTGAATGTTTTAGGTATGCTTGTAGTTAGATATAGTAAAGAACCAACTATATTTCTAAACAACTTAATATCCACATAGACATCCTTTCCATTTTCATCTTTTTCTAATTTTGAGGATGGGCTCATTGGTGTGCTACATACCTTGGCATTATCCATTTGAACATTTTTAATAGTTCACGAGTGTACTTGCCTTGGTTTATGAAGATTCCATTGTCACATTATTTGATTTGAATTCTAAGGAAGAAGTTTAATTCTCCCATCATGCTCATTTCAAACTCACCTTGCATAATCCTAGAAAATTCCTCACAAAGAAAGTCGTTAGTTGATCCAAAAAGTATGTCATCCACATAGATTTGTACAGCTAGAATATAAGAAGCTTTCTTTTTAATAAATAGTGTAGTATCCACCTTTTTAATACAAACTTGGAAAATCATTTTCTATTAGAAACTTACTTAATCTTTCATACCAAGCTCTTGGAGCTTGTTTCAAACCATAAAGAGCTTTTGTAAGTTTGTAAACATCATTTGATTTTCCATAAAATTCAAAACCAGGTGATTGTTCCACATAAAATTTTTCATTTAAAAAAGCACTTTTTACGTCCATTTTATACAACATGAAGTTTTTAAAACATGCAAATCTACAAAGCATTCTAATGGCCCCAAGTCTAGCAACCGGAGCAAAGGTTCCATCAAAATTGATGCCCTCTTCTTAGTTATAACCTTGAGCCACCAACCTTGCTTTGTTTCACATAATATTACCATGTTTATCAAGCTTATTTCTCAACACCCATTTTGTTCCAATAACATAATGATTTTTTAGGTCTAGAAATAAGTTTCTAAACTTGATTTACTTCAAACTGATTGAGTTCTTCTTGCATAACAAGAATCCAACTCTCATCATTTTGAGCATCATTAATTTTCTTAGTTTCTATTTGAGAAATGAAAGCAACATTACCAAAATATCTTCTAAGTTGAGCGCTAGTCATCATCCTTTTTGAAGGGTTGTCAATAATATCCTCTTGAGGATGATACTTGTGGAATTGTCGCCACTCTTTTGGTAAGTCAGAATGAGCATTCTCAAGAGGGCAGACATGAAGAACTCAATCAGTTTGTGGAATCGTCGCCCTCTATGATGTTTTGATCTTCATGTCTATCTTCTAATTCAGCCTGATTATCATCATTCTACACATCTTCTGGCTATTGTAATTGTTCTTATTATTCGTTTTGCCTTTCTTGATTAGAACATCAAAAACACTTTGAAAAATCTGGCAATCTTAATAAAAAGAAAAATCATAACAAGAAGATTGAGAAAGGATCTACACCTATTACCACTAACCCTCTAGGACCCAATACATGTTGGGTACCTAAATCTGCGTGATATTTTCAAGTGTGCCTAAGGAGCAAGCTAAAAATAGAAATGTGGTATATGGATAATGCTTGCTCTAGGCATATGACAGGTGAAAGAAAGAAATTCACTAGATTAGAAAAGAAGAAGAGAGGTACAGTGAGCTTTGGAGATAAAGCTAAAGGTAAAATTATTGGTATTGGTGTGGTAGATTCTAATCCTTCAATAGAAGATGTGCGCCTAGTAGAAGGATTACATTGCAACTTGTTGAGTGTAAGTCAGATCTATGATAAGAATAGAAGAGTGATCTTTGAGCCATCTCATTGTGAAGTTCAAAATATGCATGATGACAAAACTTTGTTTGTAGGTAAAAGATTTGGAAATATATACCTAGTAGACATTTCTGATTTGCATAACCTATATATATGTTTAGTTTCTGTTGACAATTCTAGTTGGTTACGGCATAGGAGACTTGGACATGCAAGCATGCACCTCATTTCTAAATTGTCTAAGAAAGATTTAATTCATGGTTTGCCAAAGGTAAAATTTGAAAAAGATCATATCTGTGGTGATTTGTTAATTGAGTAAACAAACCAGAACGTCTTTCAAATCTAAGGGCATGGTTTCTACTTCTAGACCATTAGAATTGATGCACCTTGATCTGTTTAGACTTGTCACCCCGTCTAGTCTTGGTGGTAAATCATATGCATTTGTCATTATTGATGATTATTCTTGATTCACCTGGACTATTTTCCTTAGAAATAAGGATGAGTCATATGACCTGTTTGTTCATCTTTGTAAAAGAATTCAGAATGAAAAAGGATACAACATCACTGCGATTAGAAGCGATCATGGGAGAGAATTTGAAAATAAGAAATTCAATGATTTTTGCAATATAACAGGAATCTTCTATAACTTCTCAGCACCTAGAACACCCCAGCAAAATGGAGTTGTTGAGCGCAAGAATAGAACTCTCCAAGAAATGGCCAGAACCATGCTGAGCGATTCTAAACTTCCAAAATACTTCTGGGCAAAATCGGTAAACACAACATGTTATATTCTAAATAGGGCTTTGGTAAGATCTAAATAGAAAAAGACTCCATATGAATTTTACAAGGGCCGAAAGCCAAACATTGGCTATTTTCACATATTTGGGTGTAAATGCTTTATTCTAGATAACAAGAAAAATCATCTTTCTAAATTCGATGCAAAATCTTATGAACAAATTTTTCTGGGTTATTCTAATAACAGTAAAGCATATAGAGTAGAATTTTTTATAGTTATTTGATGCAAAAATACACTAGTTGTAGAAGAATCTATTCATGTTGTTTTTGACGAATCTGATTCTACTTCTAGAATTTGAGAAAGTGATGATCTTGTAGACTTTAATTAAGAAGAGCAGAATGAGTAATCAGAATAATTAGAATAGCTCGAAGACACACAGAATGAAGATAATCAGGATGAATCAGAGGGCAGACATGAAGTTCAGAATGTCACAGAAAACCAAATGCCAAAAAATAGAAAATGAGCATTCTGACTTACCAAAAGAGTGGCGTTTCCACAAGTATCATCCTCAGGAGAATATCATTGATAATCCTTCAGAAAGGATGATGACTAGAGCTTAACTTAGAAGATATTTGATAATGTTGCTTTCATTTCTCAAATAGAACCTAAGAATATTGTTGAAGCTCAAAATGATGAGAGTTGGATTCTTGTTATGCAAGAAGAACTCAATCAGTTTGAGGTAAACCAGGTTTGGAAACTTGTTTCTAGACCCAAAAATCATTATGTTATTAGTACTAAATGAGTGTTTAGACATAAGCTTGACAAACATGGTAATGTTGTGAGAAACAAAGCTAGGTTAGTGGCTCAAGGTTACAACCAAGAAAAGGGCATCGATTTTGATGAAACATTTGCTCCGATTGCTAGACTTGAGGCCATTAGAATGCTTTGTGCATTTGCATGTTTTAAAAACTTCATGTTATATCAAATGGATGTAAAAAATGCTTTCTTGAATGGTTTTCTAAATGAAGAAATGTATGTTGAACCGCCTGGTTTTGAAGTTTTTGAAAAGCCAAACCATGTTTATAAACTTACTAATGCGCTTATGATTTGAAACAAGCTCCAAGAGCTTGGTATGAAAGATTAAGTTTCTATTTGAAAATGTTTTTCTAGAGGAAAGGTGGACACTACACTATTTATTAAAAAGAAAGCTTCTGATATTCTAGTTGTACAAATCTATGTTGATGATATAATCTTTGAATCTACTAATGACCTTCTTTATAAGGAATTTTCTAAGATAATGCAAAGTGAGTTTGAAATGAGCATGATGGGAGAGTTGAACTTCTTCCTTGGGCTTCAAATTAAACAATGTGACAATGAAATCTTCATAAACCAAGGCAAACTGTTAAAAAGGTTCAAAATGGATAATGCTAAGGTATGTAGCACACCTATGAGCCCATTCTCAAAATTAGAAAAGGATGAAAAAGGAAATGATGTGGACATAAAGTTGTTTAGAAGTATGATTGGTTCTTTACTATACCAAACCGCAAATAGAACTGACATTCACTTTAGTGTATGTCTATGCTAGATTTCAGTCAAATCCCAAAGAATCACATTTAATTGATGTAAAACGAATCCTAAGATATCTTTGTGGTACTTCTAATCTTGGCTTGTGGTATTCTAAAGATGATACATTTGATCTTGTTGGGTATAGTGATTCTGCTTTTGCAGGAAGTAGAGAAGATAGAAAGAGTACGTCTAGAACTTGCCAGTTTTTAGGTGGCGCCCTTACATCTTGGTTCAGCAAGAAGCAAACATCCGTTGTTCTTTCTACTGTAGAAGCAAAATACATAGCTGCTGGAAGTTGTGTAGCGCAGGTTCTATGGATCAAGCAACAATTAGTAGACTATGGTCTGAAATTAGAAATGATTCCAATCAAATGTGATAATACAAGTGCTATCAACCTTTCTAAAAATCCAGTTCAGCATTCTAAAACCAAGCATATAGAACTCATACACCACTTATTCAAGATCATGTTCAAAAAGGTGATATTGTGGTTGAGTTTATTCTTACAGAAAAGCAATTGGCAGATATTTTTACCAAACCCTTGAATGAAAGCCAACTCTACTTAATTAGAGGAGAACTAGGTATCTTGGTTCTAAACTCCTAACTTTAGAACTCAGTGAGTAAGTTCTAAATGCTTTCTATGAATGAAAAAGAAAAACTCTGTCTGTGGTTTATGTTTTGTCGATATTAGATCTGTGTAAACTCCTTTTTATGTCTATGTGATTAGAATGTTATATGGAGTTCTAATGTTGAATTCTAATGTCGCCATCAACATCATAATTCAAACTTTGTTAGACATATTAAGTGTTTTATTTTCTTTATTTATTTTATTTTATTTATTTTTGTAGCAGCAGGTTATTTATTATTTGTTGCATGTAGGGGTTATCAAAAAGTCATGTCAATTATTTTCTTCTCTTCCCAATAACTGCTTTTTGTTTAAATTTCAAATTAATTAAACTGCCTTCTTTCTCTCTCCCACATTTCTGCCACCAGCTTCTTCACTCTCCTCATTAATCAAAACTTCCTCGTGAAGTTGTTTCTCTCTTTCCTTCTCAAAACGCAAATACAAATTAATTTCATCCTTCTTTCTTTCTTCATCTTCTGTCTCTCTCGCAATTCTCTCAACTCTCTCTGTCACACCCTAGAAAGCCTTCCAAACCTTAATCAAGCACAATGTCTAACTCTAACCCTTCTCATTCCTTTGAGGCTATGACAACTAAAGAACTCGAGACCCTTGCGCGACTCACTAAGAAATACAGAGAGCAGGTGTGGGTCCTATTTATAGGTATGGCATAGCCCAAGAGGGAGGGGTGAATTGGGCTTTCTAAAAATTTTGCTTTTAAAAGCACCAAATTAGAATTCTATTTGTAGTGGAATTAGAATGTTTTTGTAAGAACCAGATATTTAGTTTAGAACACTCTTACAACACAGTTCCAAGATTAGAATGACTATGTGAAATACAGTAATTGAATTCAGAACTGACTCACAAGTCTTTTTACGAGATTAGAACAGCTCAGTGAAGTAATTTTTATCAGGTTTAGAATAACTTCACAAAGCTACTGTAAGTTTAGAAAGACTTTGCAAAGTGAAGTATTTGCATTTAGAACTTCTTCACAAAGCTTCTGTAAGATTAGAAAGTGTATTGAATGTAAAGTGATAGATTAGAACTTGAGAAGATCACAATACAGAAATCCAGAGTTCTAATTTCCTACAGAGATTGAGCTCATTCACATTTAGCAATTGAACCTTAAACAAGTTTGCATTTTTGGAAATATTAACATTTGTGTAAACAGAATAAAATCAAGCAAAACTTCAGAAAGTAAAAGAAAATGAACACAGAAATTTATAGTGGTTCGGCACTAACTCGCCTACATACACTCCCCAAGACGCATCTTGAGATCCTCCACTATGTTATCTCTTTTCAAGGGTAAGAGACAAACCAACAAGTACAAGGAAATAGATTTAATCACCTAAATCTAACATTAACCACTAGTTTACATAGGTTCTAGCTAACCTCTACCCTTTTCTATTTTACAGAGATAAAAAAACTCAGATCAAGACTTTAAAATCTGACACAAGGAGAAGGTCGCTTGATAACCTAAAAACATAATAGCTTCTCAATTAAGCTATTACACAAATGTATTTCATTTAAAGATCTCTAACCACAACAGATTACAAAAATCTATATGGAAAGAGAGAAATGCAATTATAAGCACAAAAGAACAGAATACAGATTCAAACTCAGAAACTTAGACCTATTCTTTAGAATGAGATGTAAATAGAAAATCTTTTCACTTGGATGATATTTCTTGAAGAACAAACGATGAAAAGAAAATGAAGGGGGATTGAAGAGAGACCTTTGAGAGATTTTGAAAGCTTGAACAATGGCTCCTACTCTTGTCCAACGTTAACAAGAAGAATCAGAAAGAGTTTTATAGAGAAGTGACAGATTCACTTTAATAACGTTTAAAATTGAGAGCATTAAATGAATCTGTCACATTTTGGCTTAAACAAGGCAAAGCATGGAGAATATTTAATGAACTTGTCCTTTGGTTTAAACTTGCACGGCAGCCAGCATTAAATGAGAAGGGATAGTGCATTAAACCATGAGTTATATTTAAAATCAGAAAGCTAACAGCTGGAGCAGAATTCTGACAGTTGTGTTCAAAAACACAGCTGCTGTTCAAAATTTCATTAAATAGCCGT
>CANUEP010103612.1:0-14862 GCA_947857235.1 Jatropha podagrica
GGGGGGGGGGGGGGGGGGGGGGGGGGGGGGGGGGGGGGTGTGGGGTTTTTTGTTTTTGGTTTTGGGGGTTTTTTTTGTTTTTTTTTTTTTTGTTTTTTTTTTTTTTTTTTTTTTATTTGTTTTTTTTTTTTTTATTTTTTATATTTTTTATAATAAAATATATATTTTTGTTTTTTGTTTTTTTTTTTTTTTTTTATTTTTTTTTTTTTTTAAATTAACTCCCCTTCCCTTAAATTTTTTTTTTTTTTTGGTTTGGTTCCCCCCACCCCCCCCCCCCCCCCCCCCCAAAAAAAAAAGGGAAGAGAAGATCTTAACCGACTTTTTCCAACATTTATCTTATATTGATGTTTTGTTTTGACTATGATCTGTTTAAATAGAATCTTTCTTTCTCTAGATGTTGGATGCACACTTTTTTCACCCTTTTTGTAAACTACTTTGACCTTTTGTAGGTTCCAGTCTACAAAGAACCAACATGGAGCATTCCTGGAACTCCAGCAATAGTGCAGCATGAGATTTTAAATAATAGAAGGCATGTCCTGACTAAGGTAAAACCTGCTTTGACATAAATGTGTTAATTTTTGTGGAACTTGAGTTTGTGAAACTTATTGATAATAACTGGTTGATAGGATACTGCTGGTTCAGTGAAGCTATGGGAGATCACAAGGGGTATTGTAGTTGAGGACTATGGAAAGGTTAAATCTTTCTTTCTTTCCGCATTTATGTGAATATATGTTTTTACTTTTGGCATTATAGTTTTCTTAATTTCTAGCAGTGGTAATTATGGTGCTAGCAGAGATATGCTTCATCATTTCTTTATTCATATGTGAGTGTGCTATGTTTGGAGCAATGTATTAATGTTTCTTTTTCTACTTTTATCTTTTTCCAGGTGTCTTTTGAGGAGAAAAAGGAACAATTATTTGAAATGGTATCTAAGATGAATTTTTCCTGAATGCATTGAAGTTATAGAGTGGGACTTTTGGTGGATCTTACTGGTGTTTCGTTTACTTATCTAGGTAAGCATTCCGGCATGGTTCACTGTGGATACGAGGCTTGGAAGCTTGTCTGTCCATTTGGACACACCGCAATGCTTTTCTGCAGAGATGTATTCTGCAGACCTTAACATTGTTGGAAAACCTGAAGATGATAAGGTAAATGATAACTGAATGTCAAATGGTGATTCTGTTATGGTGTAAGGCCTTCTACTAATGTAAATGATCTTCTAAGTTTTGTATTTAGTTCTGGAATCAATTGCTTACCATTAGGCTTGTTATTTTGTCAGATTTATAATTACATTTACTCATGATTGCAGGTTAATCTGGCTCGTGAAACCCTAAAAGGCCTATTGGCTCACTGGTTGGCCAAAAGAAGGCATAGACTAGGATCTCAAGCTTCAGCTAATGGGGATGTTTTATCTGGGAAAGATGTTACTCCAAGAAGTCTTGGACATTCCAGAATTGAGGTAGATGGTAGTGCTGAAAATGACTCTATGGTGTATCCTCCATTTGAATTTTCAACAGTTTCCCCTCCTTCAATTATCACCGAAGGTTCTCAAGGAGGCCCTTGGAGAAAGAAAGTTACTGATTTAGATGGAACAGAGGATGAAAAGGACTTCCCTTGGTGGTGCTTAGAATGCGTATTGCACAATCGCCTCCCTCCAAGGGAAAATACCAAGTAATGTTCACCTTATTGCTTTCTTCTTCTATGTGTGTTAGAATATGTCTGTTTCACTGAATTGACATTTTTCTTGTGAGTCATAGTAAAGCATGCTTGTGTGAAACTATGTATCTGTTGTATGCCATTATGAGTTCTTGTTCATTGAATTTATTTTGCATGACTTAGGAACTTTTATGTGAATACACTTCCTTTTGGACTTATATTTGCTTTTAACAATGAATGCATTATTGTTTATGTCCCAAGTTGATTGAGTATGTTTCTTTGCCCGGTAAAATAATTAAATTATTGAACTTCTGCAGGTGCAGCTTTTATCTGCATCCGTGTGAAGGTTCAGCTGTCCAGATCCTCACCCAAGGCAAATTGAGTGCACCCCGCATACTGAGGATACATAAAGTGAGTGAGTTTAATTCAGCCATAAAAGAAAATTTATGATATGAATGGGTTGGCAGAATGGGCAGGTTTGGTTTGGGTTTGTGATAACCCATTAGCATTTATATGGATATCCATATATATTTAAACCCATATCTCAAACACCCATTTATGCTCACCCAATCCCCACCCAGCTGCTGCTGCCACTGTCCTTCCTCCCCCCCCCCCCCCCCCCAGGGCTAATACTCAACTCATGATAAACAGCGGCAGGTCAATCTTGACTTGGATGCCTCCAATAGTTACCTTTGGAGCTTAAAACTGTAGTTTGCTTAAACACCTTTGGAACTTAAACTAGTTGGCAAGTTTGAAAGTAGTTTTGACTGATTTAATTTTAGAACATTTAAGACTTCTTTTTTATTATTTTTTGAATATCTGCCTTTACAAGTGAATTATTAGAAATATAGACTCATAAAGATACAACGAAATGCATGTGTTTGGGTTGAAGGTCATACAAAGGAAACTATTGAGTCCTTTTAATACATATGTTATCCAACTATCATCCATGGATTAACATGTCTGCTATTGTTGTATAATTTCTAGATTAGTACACTACAAGAACTTTAATTTAAAGAAAGAACCCAGAGTGACAAATTAAATTTATTCTTTTTTTTTTTTTTTGGAGTGCTGGGGATGGGGAGGGGGAGTTGAACTTGATTGTTTGCCCAGTTACATATCTCTTGGCTTAACCTTTGACTGCAAATTTATTATCACTAAGTCATTTAAAATAAGGGCAACTATGATGATATATACGTGTTTATAATTTAAACATAACTTGATAGTATTATCCACGTAGTATATGTTTAAGTGGAAAGCTGTTGTGACAACTGTATAGTTCCAGAACATAATGTCATTTAAAAATCAGTTTGAAGAGACAGCATCAATATTCTCCATCATAATAAAATCCACATTGCTTCCTTGTGGGAAATGATGGTGGACTAGTCTCTTGTCTTCTAATATCCTTGTGTGATTAAAATAGGCAAGTTGTAAGTTTTTAGTATTATAACATCTTAATGTTTTAGCTTTTTTTAAATAATAAAGTTGATGATTTTAAAATTTTATCATGTATTATCATGTAAGAACTAATTATCTAAAAAGACGAAAAGGTGTAACATATTCCGTTAACTTTAGAAAACTTAAAACTAAAATGTTTCTGTAGTCTATTGAGAAGTTTGTTTGGGGAGGTATATAACGAGACAATGGCGCTTAATTTGTCTCTAGAACTATATAGACAAAATATTCGTGTCAATTTATGGAGAATGAATGTTGTCCCTTTAACTATAGAAATTACTTTCTGTGATCACTATTTGTTGACTGTATAATTGGGATCTTGAGGGTTTATAAAATACCTCACTGAAATGATTATTATAATGCCTTTACCAATAATACCTCACTGATAATTCTTGTACTGTAATAAAAGTAACTTCTAATGATAAAAAAGAAAATTTAACCTTAAAGCATTAATGCAAGTTGAAATAAATAATCAGCTGCAGAAGCATCATCCGCATAACTAAAATAACCGTGTCAAATTATTGTGTATTGGTGGTCAGTACAACTTAGCCATATAATATACCTGAAGTCATAAAGCATTTCATCATTGATAGAGTCACATTTTCATTATATGTGCATGGTTGTGCTTTTGGTGTGACTACCATTCACTAGCCGACTTACAAAATTGTACCAAATTGTCATTGGAATTAGAAAGTGGGAAAGTTGATGTAGATGAGAAGATTTTTTACCTTTGATGAGAGAAATTGTTACTGGTGGTTATGAAAATAGCATCAACCACGCATTTGAAAGACATTGAACATAAGACTCAGTAGACATAAAATTTTGTGTTAGGTTCTATTCTTGCTACCCGTTTGAGTGGTTTATGGCCTACAATGTTATGTTGCTGTGTTTATGTAGGTTGTCAATTACGTTATAGAAAAGATGGTCCTTGACAAACCGCTGGATATCGCTAATCCTGATGGAACATTTTCTCCTGGAATTGGTGGACCGTTGCAGCATTCGGCAGTTGGAGATGGATCCTATAGAACTGGATTGAAGCCTTGGCAAAAGCTTAGGCCTTCCATAGAGATTTTGTGCAACAATCAGGTAATGGGAATGCAATTTTTTTTTTTTTTTTTCCTATGTAAGTGCCTTTGAAAATGTTATTTATTCTGGCATCAGCCTATCGTTATGAAAGTGAATGATGAGCCATCAAATGCAAATCAGAAATGTAGTTATATAAGCCTGATTGCACAGGAAGTACTTGTTTAATGAAACTAGATCAACGGAGTACAATGATGTTATATAAGCCCGATTGTAGTTATATAAGCCCAATGGCATCATTTAGTTTTCAGCAATTGATATTGTTTAATGAAACTAGATCAACAATGATGTTTTATTTGTCCTGTGGAGTTGAACTGCAAATCTGAGGCTATTCATTCTTGTAGATACCTGGTACTCCTGCTTAATGACATTATTCTGCATGTTCAGGTCTTATCCCCAGACATGAGCTTAGCCACTGTGAAAGCTTACATATGGAAGAAATCTGAGGATCTAGTACTTAACTACAGAGTAGTTCAGGGAAGGTGATTTCATGACTTTTGAGAGGAGGTGAGTGTTAAACTGACATTATCTTCTCATGATTTTATTCATTGACCTTCTTAATATTTGATTGGCCCTTTTCTCCTCCAATCAAAATGTATGTGCTGTGTGTGTCTGTCTTTCTCTCTCTATATATAAGCATTAGGTTAGTTGAAAATATACTGAAGTATAGGGGGAGTTTGTTCACAATTTGTCTAGACAAGGATGATATTTGATTTACTGAGAGTGGCCTTAATGTTGAACATGCTAAGTTGTTTGTAGAAGAAACAGTTGCTCAGTTTTCGGACTTGTATTGGGCACAGGTGGATTTCACTTGTGATGATGGAAATCTGGCGCTTGTAAAATATTGAGGAATACATTGATTCTTCATGGATGCTCAGTGCGATCAGTCTTATCATAAGGATCCTTGTATATTTGGAAAACCAATCGATATCGGAAGTAGCTGAGAAGATCCTGGTTAGCCTTTTCCTTGTTGGACAGATGGTATATAACTTTGTCTAGACATCATCCAGACTTTTTTTGATGGACATTACACAGCCCTAGGGCATAAAATGTGGGGGTGCAAGGATTTGTTTCTGTTGAAGAAGTATGGCAAGTGTTCCTAGGAGCTTGCTAAGGGGTGCCAAATTAGAGTTATGATGCCGAAAGCTTTGTAGATTTGTATTGTTGGGTACGAATTACAATACATAGCCATAGAAACTGTTACTAAGGTTTTCTATTTCTTGTTCTTCCTTTTTTTTTTTTTTTTTTTTTTTTTTTAATTTGTTCGTTTTCTTTTTGTGGAAATAATACTATTCCCCATTCATTTTGATCTAGTCATTATATTTTTCTGCCTACAATTTATTTATTTATTTATTTGCGCTGCACACTGCATAATCATTCGATGAGAGTAGTTAAAAGATTTTCATGTTGCCGTATACAACACGCCAGACGAGGCTTGTTATGTCATTCCTATTGGATTATCAATGATTCAATTCAAAGTTAGAATATAATCTGTAAGTGACTACTTGTGGCCCATTTTTGAAGCAAACACTTGTTCATGATCCTCCTTTGAATGTTGCGATATCCTTTTCTTAAGGCTTATTATCAAATTTGTTTTTAACATAAACTGTGCATAGTGGTGGAACAGAAATTATACTATTATTATTATTATTATTATTTTATGTTTCCTTTTGATTTAAGGGTATCGGAAAATAATTGAAAATGGGGATTTTAAATTTATATTTGTTCGAAATAAAAAATTTTAATTCGATATGTGCTGTAGCTTGGAAGTTGGAAGTGTGATAAGAGTGATGGTGGAGGGTGTTAAAGGAGGAATAATTAATTAAACTATATGGATGAATGTTGTATTAAAAAAAAAAAAAAGATTGCTGGAGGAAGATGTGATGCCGTTTTAATTAATATTTTCTTTTAGCATAAATTGTCATCTAAATACTTAATTAATAGTGCATTAATTAATTATTATTTGAACCTAACCTGTAGAATATTACTGGAACATAGAAAATTCCTTTCAAATTGGAAAGAAATTAATTTTATTTAGTGCTAACGTACCTTATATTTACAAAATTCAAATCAATGGATCCAAACTCTTCAAGGCCAGTTATCTATTTATGAACCTGAAACTAATTTTTTTTTTTTTTTTTTGAATCAAAATATCTTATTGCCAACAGTAATATTGTCAAAATCACTTATGCAATTGTTATAGATATTTGTTCAGTCACTTTCTAAACGTCTATTTAAAAAAAGAAAAAAGAAAAAAGAAAACTGTGCATTTCTCTGGAGAGAGATTTATTTTGGTGTTCGTACCTCCGTCTTTCACAATTTGTACAATTATTTGCGCACAGTGCACAATTACAAGTATTAGCCGTCTTTTTCATTCTCAATAAAATAATAATGGTAGACAACGAGAGTGGTCGTATTATAATTCTGATGATTGATCACATACGTATCAGATTAGCTTCAAGATGATTAATTTAATTAATAAAAAAAACTATGGCTATAGTTAGTCGCTGTCAGAAGTGCCTACGGAGTTCCAATCATTATTGCTCTGTAAAATCGAACGGCCAGCGCGCTCTCCTAGTGCAGTGTGTGATAAAAAATAACTGCTGAGGATAGACACATGCAGAGAGAGAATATGCTGGATGTGTGGCTACACAAGGACCAGAGAAAAGTGAGAATGACCCATGTACAAGCACAAAAAGAACCACTCAATGCTCAAAAGAACAGGTAAAAAATAGACCTTTTATTACGAGAATCCATAATTCAAGTTTCTTAAACTTTTATGGTATTTATCACTGTTATAATCATAATTAGCTTCTATTTCATTGTCATGCATAAATAAGAAATATAAATAACCGTTCTAGAAGGAATTCTCTTCGTTCTGCTTTCTGGGTTTGTTTCGAGTTTTGCTTTTTTTCGGTTGTTACTCCTTTTTATAATATAAGCAAAAGGATGAAAAGGGTCTTGGATCATTGAGTCATTCCCCAAGTTATTTCTAGTGTTGTTTGGTACTTGGAAGCGGTTCTAATTTGTTTAGTTGGTGAATCTTCAAGGGTCCAAAAGTTGCAGATAAAAGGGTGATGGGAATGTTCAAGTTATACTGTTTAAGAATTCAGTGAGTTGCCTGGTGTATTAGGTCATACAACTCTTTTCAAGTGCTAATAGAACTTGGAAAGGGTTTCTGACTTGCAGCTTGCCTGGTGCTTGAAGAAAGTCCTCATTTGTTCAATACTGAATCTAGAAAAATGGTTATCAGTTAGGTGCTTGTGTTCTCTTTGCGTTTTGGTTAATCTGAAGCCGGTTCAAGTGCAAGTACTTCGTAATTGCTTTATAAAAGTAGTTCTAAGCTGTTCGTTTAGGAACTAATAAAGGGTGATAGCTGCCTGCCATTATGCAAGCCATGGCATCGGTTTTGTCTTTCCGGACATCACCTTTTCTTCTGATAAATTCAGATATTAAACCCCAGGTTCGAGTGAGAGTTCAGAGTTTGGAAAGTAGTGATTCAACGGTGCTGTCATCTGATTCAGTGGTAGTGAATGGAAGTTCTTTTATTGAACAGAAAGAGAAGAATGGATCTCTTATTGGCGGAGGCACGAAGAAAGAGGAAGGAAGGGCTTTGATTGATGGAGGAAATGGGAGACTGAAGGCTAGAGTTGAGAAAAAATGGGTGAAAGATGTTCCAAAAGGTTTGGAGGTGTTGTGGGATGATGGATATGGGACCAACACAGTGAAGGATTATCTTGGTGTAGCCAAGGAGATGATTAGGGCTGATGGAGGGCCACCTCGTTGGTTTTGCCCTGTTGAATGTGGGCAACCTTTGGAAGATTCTCCAACTCTTCTGTTTTTACCAGGTAGTGGTTGTCTCTTTGTGGAGAACTCAAGGTTGAATGCTACAAGTTCTGCAGAAAAGGAACATATTAATAAAAGAACAGAATTTCTGACTAATGAGATTTTGGCTTCATTTGGATATTCAATGTTTGATTAGTTCTTGCTGGATCGAAACTTTTACTCATGTAACTTCATAGGATTTTTAAAATGTTGAAATTTTCCTTTGCTACTGGTGCATGCAGGGATGGATGGTGTTGGCTTGGGGCTTACTTTGCACCATAAAGCTCTTGGGAAGTAAGTTCTTGTATTTTCATCTTAATTACGACTAAAAGGACTTATTTTCAGTTTTGTACAATGTGGTTCTGGATTGTCCATCTCGAAAGGTGACAGCAAAAGTATGTCAAACTTATGTTGTATGAGAAACTGAATAACTGGATTTTCTGGTGGTACCTTTGCATCTATTCTGCTTGCAAAACGCCCTATGATTGCTAATTTGTTAGTACAATCTGTTTGCCAATTTAAAATTCAGATTAAGGGGCAATTCTGAATGACCATCCTCCTATAAATCTGTTTGATTTATGGCAAATGAAGTTATAAACACATGCTTAAATTCATAAATATAACCAGCATTAGGATTGGAGCATGACCTATTCCCATATTCAATTCAATTTCTGGCTTTTGTTAACAATGGTGTGTAATGTTGCAACACAGGTCATACTTTAGATATTATTTGCATTAGTTTTCTCATGTTCAAAAACTAGTTAATAATTTATGTTCTTTCAATTTCATGTTGCACTGTGTGTAAATATAATGACTGATATTAATATCCATGTTTGATACTGTTATTTTTGGCTCATTTGAAAAAATGGTTTCTGATTTTATAATAATATCATTTTCACAACACAGAGCATTCGAGGTTAGATGCCTTCATATTCCAGTATATGACAGAACACCATTCGAAGGTATTACAGCTTGAAAGCGTGCAAAGTTATTGGAATTACTTCCTTGAATTATTTGGTAATCCACTGCATTGGTGATTCAGTAAGATGAAATTGATTGTGATAATATGATAATCCTTGTGTATGTATATTAGCAGCTAGCTAGTAGAATAAGAATGGTTTACCTTTACTGTAATGCAAAAGGTATGTTGGATTTTGCATGTTCTAGTTTGCATATGCTGATTTCAAGAAACCATTTAAAGCAATTTTATTTGCAACATTTTTTGCTATTCGTCCTCCAAATTTAGGTGATCTGAAGTCATTTCGTTCAAATAAAACTGGTAAAAATAAAAACATTGACAACTGAGCAAAACCTATTGCAGATTAAAACAATTGATTAAGTGAAAGTAGCAAAATAAAAATTATATTTTATCTTCTGAAATTTCTCATTAGTTATTTGTCGGAGAGAATGAAGTATGAGATGAGATAGTTGGCAAATTAAATATGTTGTCTCTTAATTCTGCACACTTGTGCGAGCTTGTTGGTGCTAAATTGATTTGGCTTGCTTTTCTGCTATAATTAGTACTAATACTTTGGCTACAAAGTAAAAACCATTATGTTTTGCCTTTGGTCTTTGAAATTATTATGCTTGACTTTCTTGATTGGAGCTTCTAGTCCCCTCAGAAATGTGCTCATGTGACCTTAATTCTTTGCATTTTCTTTTTCTATGAATGGAAAATTGCTTTTATCTGTAACTTAATGGAATTTATTTCTTGAAGGATTGGTGAAATTTGTTGAAGAAACTGTGAGGATTGAGCATGCTTCATCACCAACGAAGCCAATTTATCTAGTGGGGGATTCTTTTGGTGGATGTCTGGCACTTGCTATTGCTGCCCGTAATCCTAAAATTGACCTTGTGTTGATACTTTCCAATCCAGGTTAGTTCCCACTTCCCAGCTAACCAGCAATTTTCTTCATCATATATTTGATGATTTCCAGGCTAATAATTCCCCAAGTTAGTCTGATATTTGTAGTCTTTTGTTTTAGCTACATCATTTGACCGGTCACAGCTACAACCTTTGTTTCCCCTCTTGGAGGCTTTGCCTGATGGATTACATGATGCAGTCCCCTATCTTCTTAGCATGGTTATGGGTACTTGATCTGTTGCTCTGTAACATTACCCAGTTTCCTCCCCCCTCCTTAAATTCTATCTTTTTATACCACTTTTAACATATTTCCTGTAAATGTACTATAACTGAAATCCTGAATCTGGACTATTTGATACCTGGAACTAATATGTCTGGTTGATTTGCTTTTGAAATATGAATTCATCATATGTACTAGTGTAATTGATCACAACAAAAATCAGGGAAGTAAATAAAATGAAATTTTTTTATGCCTCCCTTGACCTCTTGATTTTAGGATTACCATTTCCTAGTTCTGCACCATGATTTCTTGGTAAGAAATAAACATAAAAGAAAAACTTTTATTTCCTGGTCCATTGCATGGCCTGTAGTATGCCTAAAATCTTGAACTTGGACACTCTGAATCTTATACTTATGATCTATTTTGGTGCAAATTTACATTTCTAACTTTCGTCATCTTCCTATGTAATTTGATACAGTTGATACATAAGATAAACATGTTTGAATTGCCATTTGATTCCTAGCAAGCTTTGCCAACATTTAGAACATCCTCATTTAGCTACGTATCATATAAAGCTTAACAGTCACTATAAAGTTCAACTTTTTCCTTACTAAGGTTTTAATTACTTCGGTCGCCAAGAGATAAAAATAGAAACCTGAAGGTTGTGTCACCCTATTAAGAAAAGAAATTGCTATAGTGTTGTTAATATTTCTTTTCATGACTCCAGGTGATCCAATGAAGATGGCAATGGTTGATGTTGAATATAAACTTCCTGCCAGATCAAAAATTGAACGACTATCTGGCAATCTTACTGCTTTGCTGCCACTTCTTTCTGTAAGAAATCAGATTGCACTGCCTATCCTTTGCACTTTCTTTTCTGTTTTGTTTTTAGCGTTTTTAGTCTCTTTGTAAACTTCTTAATTGCCAACAACTAGATATTCTGCTATGTTTTACTGCATAAGCACTGTATATTGATTGTGTTCGTTGTATTTAAGCAGTTGTATAATACTAAGCTTTGTTGTGGAACCTAAAAATTTTCATGTGAAATCATTATGAGCTCTCATTTACTAATGTTTGTAAGCAAAAAAAAAAAAAGTATAATTAACCATTATACTTTCTGGTTTGTCTGAATTAATAAACATTTATTTTTATTTTTGTTGCACTTTTTTTTTTCGGGGTGCAAGGAACTCTATTTTTATGGTTCAAGATTAGACTACGTAAAATGACTTCTACTAGGCACAAGTCAAATCGTCAATCCTGGTCTGGGTGCTGAAACATATCCCATGTGGCCCTTTCCATACTCAAAAGTGCCGAAATTCTTCACTGAAAAATCCTTATTAAACCTGCAAAGGATTGATATCATGCAGTTAATTAGTTCAGTTAATTTCAGTACCATGTAAACTTTACAATCATTAAAACAAGTGGAAACATCCACTGCATTAATACGACAGTAATTTCCAGGTCCTTTTATTGATTGACTGACTTTGTTTGTCTGATGTAAAATAAATTGGTTTCTAATGTGCATTCAGATAATCATAATTCTTTTTTTATCTGTTTACTATTATCCTTGGGGCTCTGCACAAGTATTAGTCTGTTTATTTTCAGGGTTTGGCTGACATCATTCCGAAGGATACTCTTCTTTGGAAATTGAAGCTGCTCAAATCAGCTTCTTCTTATGCCAATTCACGTCTTCATGCTGTAAAAGCTGAAGTATTAGTGCTTGCTAGGTCTTTATTCTCTCTTGACTTTGTGGTTCTTTCTTAATTCTCTGCATAATTTGTTGCTTCTATTTTGGTTTGCATATCCAGTGTTTCCTAAAAGTTTTGTGGAAATTGGCAGCTTGTTCTTGCATCTCTAAATACTATGCTGAAGAACATGATTTGTGATCTCTGATGCAGAAGGAAATCTAATAAATCATAAAAAGCTCATGACTTCTCACAATTTATAGAGAATCCACTTGTGAGGTTTATCAGGCTTCACGAAAATTTTTGGAGACAATCAAAACTGTTACAAGAATGTCTTGTACGTGCCCAGAGGCTAGAGTGCTGATTCCTTTCTAATTGAAATAATCAAAGTGTTTTACCCATCTCTCAGTTTCCTTCCAGTCAAGAATGATGAAAGTAACTTTGCTCAAAAGAAACTTCCTTTCCTTTTTCTTAATTAATCCAAAAGACTTTTCACGTCTGTTTTTAGAACTAAACCTGATGCATGCCTTTGGTTACTTAAAAAAGAGATTCAGCATGTTTGTTTCATATTGTCTTTTTAAATAAACAGGAAGCTGTACACTTTCTGAGATTTAGCTGCAAGAAAAATGTAGTTATCTATGTAATTGTTACTGCTATGCCATTTGTATACACCAGATAGCAATGTAATTTGTGGTTACTGAACGAGGATCAATTATTAATTCTTTGTAGGAAAATAGTGTATACATGCTTGATTTCCCTTTTGATACTCTATTCAACTCAACTTATAATTCGTAAAGATCTATGAAATATTAAAGTTTGATGGTCGTGTATTATTTTAGTGGCAAGGATTACATGCTACCCAGTGGTGATGAAGCTAAGCGTCTTAAGAGTTCATTACAGAATTGCACAGTACGTCACTTCAAAGACAATGGGCATACATTTCTACTGGTATGTGAGAAGAATCATGACACTCATGTCTGCATCTGAAATAAGTGCTGTATATGCATGTGCGCATGTGCCTTACATGACAAATTGAAGTTTTTGTAGACTCTTTTTAAGCACTATCGAATAACCAGAGCTTCTGGTCATAATAAAATTTTGAAGGATTTTTCAAGGTTGAATCAACACATTATAGCATGGTAACTGAATAAATAAATGACCTTTTCAACTTAGCAGAGGCAGTTCTATGTCAACCATCTGTCATGTATTCATTCTTTTTCTTGAGGAGATGATTCTGGGAATGGAATTCCATTCCCTTCTCCTTAAACTTCAGGTTCTCTAAAAAGGGGGGTGGTTTGTGGGTGGTTCACTTTTGTGAAGCAGATTTATAGCCAGAAACGCGATTAACTGCTGTAGCAATTTTTTTAACAATGCCTCACTTGATCAGAATAACTGGTACCACAGTCATTTCAAGGCTATAAGTCTTAAACTGAAGTAATTGAAACTGCTGAAACAAGCTAAAGGATCAAGGTCTCAAATTTCACACATATCCTCTCAGGATTTGTGTTCTTTAAGAATTTGAGGCATTGGATTCCCTTGCATAGAAGCATGGCAACCCATATCCTCTGACTGATAATGGTTGCTTTTGGTCATTTTTGTGATGATTCAATTCTGATAAAGGCTAAGTTCAGAATCAAAATTTAAAGTTTGATATTGATTACACATTAATGCGAATAAGATTGACATTATTTTCATTGACCAACATTATGCTTATGAAAAATGCAATATGCACCTGTCTTTCTTGTTAACAAGGTATGTGTTAGGCCAGTTGCATTAATTGTACCTATAAATTGTATGACAATTCTGTCCAGGTGTTTCATTTTTCGGTCCTCACTGGCTTCCATTCTTTAGAACTGTTTCACTGTGGGAAGACGATCTGAATTGGCTGCTTTAGTCTTTATTATCCTCTCTAACAGAACCTTCTGTTTGATGGCACAGGAAGATGGGATTAGTTTGCTCACTATTATTAAAGGCACCGGCAAATACCGTCGTTCAAGGAGGCGTGATTTTGTCTCTGACTTTCTACCACCTAGCATGTCAGAATTCAAATCTAGCTTTGATGAAGTAGTTGGGTAATTCCCCAGATTTTTCACATGCAGTCTCTTAAACGGTCTGGGGACTCAATTTTATCTAGAAAACTGAAACTATAATTGATCATAGATTTGTCATTTATGTTAGAATTTGTTCATGAGAATTGAATCATTGTAAGCCAGAGGAATTCTCATCTTATTAGAAACACTTTACATAAAAGAAAAGTTAAAATCTTGGGTTTACCTAGCTCAGTCTTGTCTTATGATCTGTCTCCCATTTTGTTAATCTTCCCTCTCTGATTGTCTAAACGTTGGCACTACCACCAATCTTGAAGCTGTCTGGAAGAAAATCAACTGAATTTCAAGTTGGCCTCAATTGACTCCTTACCTCCTTCCTTCTTTTTTCATTGTCCATTCGCCCTTCGCTTCCATTTTGTTAAACTTTGCTCTCTGATTCTCTAACCTTGGCACTATCAATCTTAATGCCACGCGAAGAAAGTCAACTGAAATTTCAAGTTGGCCTTGATTTAAGATTAATCTCATGGTTTGTTCCTCTTGCACTTTTCATTTAACATTAATGCTTTTTAGCACAAAACATTAACATTGAATAGATATGCATTGCTTTTTTTCTCCCCCTTACACATTAAGATTAAAATTTAAATTTTATAAAGCTGATTACTCCTTCCCTGTATAAGTACAAAACTTAAGCCAACTTCTATCTCAATCCTGGGATCAACTATAAGGATCTTTTTTCTTTGTTCTTTTCTGTTTATCATATTTTTCCTCATGAGTAAACAAAGCGATGAAACTGGACAATGAAAAAAGAGTTGCTAGCATGCATATCTATGATTAGTCATTATTGATCAATTATGGTTTAGGTTACCCGAGCACCTTTGTGTAAACCAGCTTGTTTAAGTTGCATCCCACTACGTAAATTCATCTATCTCAGTGTTAAGCTAACAATAAAATCACATGCATTTCAGGAATTTGCGCTTTGCTACCGGTTCTGCTATGTTCTCAACTCTGGATGACGGAAGGATAGTG